>JAVVLW010000034.1:223383-255383 GCA_034401795.1 Chaetoderma sp. LZ-2023a
GTGGGAGCCGTCCGCGAGGACGGTTCCACGGTTGACTCGTCTAGTGACGACTCTTCGGAGTCTGAAGACGAGGAGGAGAGGTTGCTGCGGCCCGTGAAGCCGCAGGTGGAGAATATGGAGGTTGATTCCGTCCTAGACGGAACCGGCCTCCATTTGTCTGGTTTGGCGCAAGCCAGGTCAGCGGCTCCGCCTGTGGCTGAGGCAAATCCGTTACCGTGCACCGGTTCCGTGTGGCTTGGTTTGGCACCAGCCGTCACAGGAACGGGTGTGCCGGGCCGGGCGTGGTACTCACCTATCTCGCCTGGTCCGGCAGTCGGACGTGGGGTGCCGTGGGCACCCGTGTCCGGCTATGGTTCCGCGACTGCTACGGGTCCGTACGGTTTTCCGTGCGGTCCTACCCCATGGACCGGAGTGTTTCATGGGGTGGCGGCGGAACCGTGTGGTACCGGAGTGCCTGGCGTGTCAGCCGTGGCTCCTTGCTGGGAGGCCGTGGCTGGCAGACCCGTGAGCACGTCAACGGGTGATGTGTTTGCGGGGGTGTCTTCATCGGAGGTAGATTGGTCAGATGCTCTGGCGTGGCTAGCCAGGGTTGACCCGTCTGTGGTTTCGGCCACGGCCGATGAAGATGCGCCCCGTCCGTCGGTTGCGTCGATCAGGACGGGGATTTTGCCCGCGGCCCGGATCCAGTCAGTGGGACTGGATCCACGGTTCATAGAATGGTTGGATGCTATTTATATAGCGGGGGGAATACGACAGGTATGGTGTAGTCCCGTCGGTCACGGAGGATGACCGATGGGTACTGGGCGTCCAGAGTGCCATGCCGGGTCACCCCGGTCCGGCACTTGTGGACAAGTCTCAGGTACACCAGGAAGAAGTCCTGTCCCTATGCGATGAGGGTGTGAGGGCAGCGATGAGCGCTGTCAACCACTCTTATCGTCTCCTTCAGTCGGTGTGGGCTGAAGCGGGGCAGGCCACCCTGTGCCACCTGTGGCGCTTTCATGTGTCAATGACGGCCTGGTGCTGTCGATGGACGCATTGGCAAGGGTGCAAGCGCGTGTGACGAAATCCAGGAGGCAAATGGTCATTGACCATATGCGTCCGGCTACGGCAGTCAGGGAGCGTCTCCTTGGGACACCCCTGACAGGGCCTAGCATCTTCGGTGGCCAAGCATGGGCCATCTTAGAGGATACCGCCAGTATCGCGCAGAATCGGTTAGTGGAAACCTACAGCTAGAGCTAGTGCGGCAAGCGCATGCACTAGGGCCTGTGGGGAAACCGCTAACGGGACAACCTTCAAAGGAGCAGAAGAAGCATAAGGGCAAGGCGAAAGCTAGGCCTGTTGCGACTTCTGCTTCAGCTGGGCTTTCAGAGCCGCCGCCGGCGAAGAAGCCCAGGAAGGTTGTAGAGGCGCCTACCCTCCCCAATGTTGCTCCTGACCGCCCTAGAGGCGGGAAGGGTAAGGGTAAGGCCTCAAAGGGCGGACAGAAGGGGCCGAAGCGTACCTGAGGGTACGAAAGCTCCCTTCATATCCGCCTGGACCGCGCCTGTGCGACAGGAACAGCGGTGCCAGTTATACCCGTCGTGCCTAGAACGAAATGGTTCTCTCTCTCTCGTTAAGAAAGAGGGGGGGGGGGGTGGCGGACTGCGAGCCGGACAACCCCGTTAGACGTCGAGGCGTCTATGGTGGGTGGAAGGCTCATGCGTTTCGTCGAGGCCTGGCAAGGTGTGATGTCAGACAGTCTGGTCCTGGGATGGTTATCCCAGGGTTACATGCCGGAGTGGTGGGACTTTCCACCACAAAATCTGTCTTTGGCACCTGTCTGGACACCCGTACCAAGGGAGCCAGACAAGTTAGAAGCCGTTCAAAAGGAAGTGTCGGGTTTGCTTCTGAAGGGAGCAATAAAACCAGCAAATCGAAACACTCCAGGCTTCTATTCAAACATGTTCCTTGTCCCCAAGAGCACAGGGGGATGGAGACCCATACTCAATCTCAGGCCATTAAATTGGTTTATCCATACGCCTCGGTTCCAGATGGAAACGCCGAGGTCGGTAATGCGGGATTGAGGAAAGGAATGTGGTGTGTATCGATCGATCTGAAAAATGCATATTTCCACATTCCTATGAATCGGAGTTGGCACAGGTTTCTGAGATTTGCGTTTCAGAATCAAGTATGGGAGTTTACAGTCTCCCGTTTGGCCTGTCGACAGCTCCGAGGGTTTTCACAAGAGTGGTCCTTGCGGTGACAGCGTTTCTCAGAAAAGAGAACGTGGCGCTACACACCTACATAGACGACTGGCTGCTTAAGGCAGACTCGGCAGCCAGGTTGAACGTGGATACTGCTCTGACTCTGAAGTTACTTTCAGATCTACGCTGCATAGTCAACGAGGAGAAATCCGAGTTGACGCCCACTCAACGTTTCGTTTATTTGGGGATGCGATTCGACCTCGAGGAGGGCAGGGTTTACCCATCAGAGCCCAGAGTGGTGTCTCTGTTAGCCATCCTCAAGGGTTTTCGAGTGGGAAACCACATTCAAGGCGAGGCGGTTCCTTCAGATGCTGGGCATGATGGTCTCCATGGAGCAGGTATCCCGTACGATGCTCTAATGCGAAGGCCTATCCAGTTGTATCTGATGTCTCTGTGGAAACAGAGAACAGAACCCCTGTCAAAACTGTTGCCAGTTTTGGAGCCGATAATATCGCATCTTCTATGGTGGAAACAGCGTCAGAATCTCCTATTAGGGGTTTCGCTGCACCTACCCCGCCCCAGCTGTCCGTCTACACGGATGCATCGCTGGAAGGGTGGGGTGCCTGCCTGGGAGAACCAGGTCTCGGGCACATGGACTCTCCCGGAGAGTCAGCTGCATATCAATCTGTTGGAAATGATGGCAGTGGAACTGGCGTTGGAAGAGTTCCTTCCGATGATCAGGGGCAGGGTGATATTGATACGGTCGGTCAATTCGACAGTAGTATCATATATAAATCGCCAAGGCGGGACCAGGTCGCCCACTCTGTGTATCAGGGTGTGGCACTTGATTCAATGGTGCAGGAATTACTCGGTTGTTTTGAAAGCAGCTCGCATTCCTGGCCGATTGAACATTCTGGCGGATGCTTTGTCTCGCAGACAGAGAATCCTGCCAACAGAATGGTCCCTCAACCCTCCAGTTCTGCGACGGATCTTCGAGCATTGGGGCAAACCCAACGTGGACTTGTTCGCCACAAAGGAAAATGCTCAAATCATGACATATGTCTCGCCGATTACAGATCCAAATGCCGTCGATACAGATGCTCTGGCGATAAGCTGGAGAGGGATGCACGCTTACGCGTACCCACCCACCATTCTTCTACCGAAGGTTTTGGTGAAGGTCAGGGAGGAACCGTGTCTGGTCCTGCTAATAGCGCCGTATTGGCCGAGCAGGGCGTGGTTCACGGATCTTCTAGATCTGCTGGTGGAAAATCCTGTGCAGTTGCCCGAGATTCTGAACATAATCTCCCAGGCCAAGGGACGCTTCCTACACGAGCGTCCCGAAATGTTCAATGACTGCGTGGATGTTATCAAACAACGTTCCACGTCGGAAGGCTTTTCTCGACAGGCTGCTGATTTCATCGCGGCTGCGAGAAGGAGGTCAACCTTCAAGTCATATAACAACAAGGTTAACAGATTTGCAGACTGGTGTGAAGAAAAGGGTATTGATACCTTTCAATCCACTATCAGCAAATAGCAGACTTTCTCTGTGAGCTGTTCTTTTGAGGACTATCTCCCGTCACAGTTGCTGGATACAAGTCAGCTTTGGCATCAGTTATCCCTGTCTAGCCAACAGGGATAGTCCAGAGGTGGCCCAGTTAAATGTGATGTTGAAGGGAATGAGCAATCTCCGACCGAGACAACCGGTAGTCATTCCAGCCTGGAGTCTATCTTTAGTGCTTAATGTACTGGCCAAGCACCCTTTCGAACCGTTGCGTTCGGCTAGTCTAAAGCATTTGACTCTAAAGGCGGTCTTTCTATTGGCAGCTTCCTCAGCTAGAAGGCGCAGTGAGATCCATGCGCTTTCGGCAGAGAGGAACCGATTTATTGTTTCTGGAGAAGGTCTGCGTCTTCTGCCAAGAGGCAAGAGCAGAGGTTATGTCAAAGAACCAATCTTTGAGATATCCCGGCAAACCGATCATTATACCGAAGTTAACTAGGTTTGATCGTGATGCCAGTGTCTGGTGCCCGGTCCGTGCTTTGACTAAGTACAAGAAACGGACTGACTCGTTACGGTCGAACGATAGACATCTGTGGATCTGCCATAAAAAGTCTTATGGCGCCGCATCCATGGATACTATCTCTCGTTGGGTGGTCGAATGCATTCAGACTACTCACGAGATGGCGACTGGGCACCAGGTGCAAGGCGTAAGGGCAGACAATGTCAGAGGAATAGCGGCCTCGACCGCCCTTTACAATGGTGTTCCGTTATAGGACATCATGGCCGTTGCACAATGGCACTGTGAGTCCTCATTCACGGATTACTATATGAGGGATGTGTCAGACTCAGCCAATCCACTCGCTTTAGCTGTTTTGAAACGATAGTTAGTGACCACACTGCTTTTCACCCTTTTCTCACTTCGGTAAGAAAAGAACCTAAAGCAGGCATGGTCAGGCGAGAGGATGTCAACCAGATTGTGTCACTGATGGCCGAACCGGTGAATGGTTGGAGGCGGTACGTCTGAAGTCCAATTATCATAAGGTAATTCAATAGTGAGAGTTTTTTGTATTATGGATATGTATCATGTTCATTCATCTTATATATTCATGCTCATTCCCAGGCTAATACATGGAGTATGCAGAGAGCAGTTAACCCTCTTGGCATATTTGTGTTTTCAGGCGAGATACATGTTCGTTAGTTCTCTCCCTTTTCTTAGGAGGAAAAAGGGGGGGGGACTGTGACGCGAATGTGATTCGGTTCCGTGAACTTGACGGTCCTTTTATGTCTCCGTTAGTCAAGTTTGAAGTCTAAAATCTTTCTCCAAGGGGCAAAATTAGCATTTATGGCTTGCCCCTTCCCACCAGGTTACTGATCAAATCTGGTGTATATCAGAAGTAACAGAATGGTGAGTATTGATCAAAGGAGAATGCAGGAAATGTAAATTTCCCTTTCTCCGAGATCTAACAATACTCACCATTCTGTTACGGACCCAGCCTCCTAGCCCCACGGAGGCAAGCCATAGTTTTCTCTTGTTTGGTGGCTATGCAAACAATATGAGCTCTATGGTAAACGGGTACTCGGCAGTTGGGAGCCGAGTACCCGGTTCCCAGGAGTCGGTAAAGCTTTCTAAGTCTATAATCCTAGAGCCGCTGTCAGGGCCAGCTGTATATCAGAAGTAACAGAATGGTGAGTATTGTTAGCTCTCGGAGAAAGGGAAATTGACATTTCCTGCATTTTATGGCCATCTTGAATTTTCCGAAAAATGGTGGGAAATCGTTTAAAATGCTACTCCTCATTAACTACTTGGACAATTTCAACCAGATTTGGCTGGAAGGATACTAGGTTGGTAGGTTTCAGAACTTGTATACAGAATTTTAATTGGCCAATTTCGCTACTCATTAACTGCTTGGGCGATTTCAATCGGACTTGGTTGGAAGGATTCTATTGTCGTAGACCCATATTCTATTCAGAATTTTGATACGTCAATGTTTTGGCAGCAATCTCTGATTTTCTGACAGTTTTCCGGAACCATTTAAAAACGATACTACTTCAATCTATAGCACGATTTCAGCAAAACTTGGGTGGAATGATCCTATGACAGTAGGCTTCAACATATTAAACGAGTCTTGATTGGTCAATTTTTTGGTGGCCATCTTGGATTTTCCGAAAATCATCAATCATGTATATTTAAATGTAAATGGTTTAAATGCCAATGGTCCAGGTGAGCGCCACAGGCCCTTCGGCCTCTTGTTACGCTCAATCCCTGTGGCAAACATAATCTCGTGAATGGCTGCAGTTTGCAGGGGGTGGGTGGGGGAACATGTAATGTACATCATCTAATTGTTGTATATACCGGTATCATACTCTTGTATAGATAGTTTATATATGTGATTGTAAATATATTCAAACTGTAAATAGTTGAAGGCCTCGGGGAAGAACAGTTATTTGTACTGATCGAGTTTACTGTACCCTTTATAAATAAAGATATTATTATTATTATTATTAGGCCTGAAAGGCCAAGTGAGCTTATGTCGTGGCAACCGTGTCCGTCGTCCGTCCGTCAATGTTTCCTTTAAACGACTTCTTCTCAAGAACCACTGGGCCAATTTCAATTATATTTCGCAGGAAGCATACTTAGGACATAGGGATCCAAGTTTGTTCAAATGAAGCCGATCGGCCAATTAGGCCGGCGACCATCTTGGATGTTGGCCGATTTTTAGAAACGTCTAAAAATCTTTTTCTTCGAATCCGCTTAAGGGATTGAAGGAAACCTCTTGAAATATGATCTAGGGCAAGAGCTCAACCAAATTTGCTCAAGGGAACTTAATTGGTCAAATAGTTTGGCAGCCATCTTGGTTGACCTAATTTTAGCGAAAATAACTTCTCCAGAACGCTGAAGGGATCAGGCCAAAATTTGGCAGATATGATTAGGGACTACGGGCCAGTAAAGTTTGTTCAAGAGAAGCTGATCCATAAAAAAAACATGGCCGCCGTGGGCCAATCAAAATATAGCATGTTTGGCGGCCATATTGGTGTTTTTTTATTTGATGGATTTTGAGGCCGAAATTGGTTTTATATAGGTTTTTGGGTATTCTGATCTCAAATTTGCAATTTTTGAAACCATCGGATGAACGGTTTGGCGGCCATCTTGGATCATTTTCCCGCCAAAAGCTCCCATACTAAAGCAATGGGAAATTTACAATATTTTCTGCTCGAGAACTGCTGGGCCGATTTCAATTATACTTAAGGCATAGAGATTCAACTTTGTTCAAACGAACCCGATTGGCCAATTTGGCCGGCGACCATCTTGGATTTCGGCCAATTTTTAGAAATGTCTTTAAAAATCTTCTCCCAAACCATTTGAGGGATCAATTCAAAACTCACGAAATGTGATCTAGGGTAAGCGCTGAATCAAGTTTGTTCAAGAGAACTTGATTGATCAAATGGTTCAGCGGCCATCTTGGATGACCTAGTTTTCACAAAAACGACTTCTTCCCCAGAACTGCAGATGCGATCAGGGCGAAATTTGTGATATATAATTAGCAGCTACGGGCGATTAATGTTTGTTCAAGAGAAGTTGATTTGTCAAAAAACATGACCGCGGTGGACCAATCAAAATATAGTGTGTTTAGCAGCCATATTGGATATTTTTATTTGATGGAGTGTGAGGCCGAAATTCGTTTTATATAGTTTTTTGGGGTATTCTGATCTCAAATTTGCAATTTTCGAAACTGTCGGATAAACGTTTTGGCAGCCATCTTGGATCATTTTCCCGCCAAAAGCTCCCATACTAAAGCAATGGGAAATTTAACATGTCTTCTTCTCGAGAACTACTGGGCCGAATTGAATTATATTTGGCAGGAAGCATCCTTATGGCATAGAGATTTCATTTTATTCAAACGAAGCCGATCGGCCAATTTGGCCGGTGGCCATCTTGGATTTCGGCCGATTTTTAGAAATGTCTAAAAATATCTCGTTCTCCAAAACAGCTTGGGGAATCGATTCAAAACTTATGAAACCTCATCTAGGCAAAGAGGGAAGCCAGGTTTGTTCAAGACAACCTGATTGACCGAATGGTTCGGCAGCCATCTTGGATGACCTAGTTTTCCCGAAAACGACATCTCCAGAACCGCTGAATGAATCAGGCCAAACTTTGGGAGATATGATTAGGGACTAAGAGCCATTAAAGTTTGTTCAAGGGAAGTCGCTCCGTCAAAAAACATGGCCGGCGTGGGCCAATCAAAATGTAACGTGTTTGGCAGACATATTGGATTTTTTTATTTGATGGATTTTGAGGCCAAAATTGGTTTTGTATATGTTTTGGGGTATTCTGAGCTCAAATTTGCAATTTTCGAAACTGGGATAAACGGTTTGGCGGCCATCTTGCATAATTTTCTCGTCAAGAGCTCCCATGCTAAAGCAATGGGAATTTTAAAATGTGTTCTCGAGAACTGCCAGGCCGATTTCAATTATATTTGGCAGGAAGCATCCTTAGGGCATAAGGATCCAAGTTTGTTCAAATGAACCCGATTGGCCAATTTGCCCTGTAGCCATTTTGGATTTCGGCCAATTTCAGGAAATGTCTTTAAAAATCTTCTCGGAAACCACTTGGGGAATCTTCATCTAGGCCAAGAGGTAAGCCAAGTTTGTTCAAGAGGACTTGATTGACCAAATGGTTCATTGACCATCTTGGATGATCTGGTTTTCATGAAAATGACTCCTCCAGAACCGCTGAGGGGATCAGGCCGAAATTTGGGCCATTAATATTTGTTCAAGGGAAGTTGATCCATCAAAAAAACATGGGTGCCGTGGGCCAATCAAAATGTAGTGTGTTTGGCGGCCATATTGCACTTGCAAAATTGTCCACAAACTCATTTAAAGGACTGCTAAACCACCCACCAACAATTTTGACAAAAATTGATGGTTCTCCAGGTGAGCGATACAGGCCCCTTGGGCCTCATTATTATTATTATTATTATTATTATTACGGAAAATTGCTATTTCACTTAATGTTTTTAACACTGTCCGTAGAAAACCCAGTAAATATCTCAGGGACCCATTCACCTAGTTAACCCTAAGTCCCTGGGACTCATTCATTACAAACCTATCAAAGTCACTGCCATGGTCTCACTACATGCATTCTGTTTCAGCTGTACTCTGAAGCCATTGGACTTGATAGCTTGAGAGATGATTTCTTTGTGAACAGAGCACATGCTAACATCAAACTAGAGAGGTTTAATGGTAAGTAAATATACTCAAGCACCTGTCCTTCTATTTGATGTTGTTTTGAACAAAACACAGCATTTTTTAACTCGTCTTTACAAAGTTAAACAAGTTATGTTCACCGTGATACCCAGCGCATCATCTGACGTCATCGTCGTCCAATTTGCGTTTAGCTCAGCTTTTCTGTTTTATCTCATGATAGGTTAATCATACTGGACCCAAACATGAACACATGCTTCCTTATAATGGCACGTCATCACACAATGAGCTTTGCGTCAAAAGGTCTAATATCACGGTCACCATGACCGTGGTAAAAACTTTTTCAACATTAACATTTGTACCATAAAATTAACACTAGTTAACCCTATCGCGGATGCAATCTCCCATATCTCTTTTTCAAGGCAAACATATTACAGAACTGTTGAATATATTGAAATTAATTTGATTGGAAGTCATTGCTGCCTAAGGCAGTATTGGCTTCCAGTCAAATTAATTTCAAAATATTCAACAGTGTAATTTTCATATGGTAAAGAATTTACCTTTTCAGGGATTTGGCGGTGAAAGGTTGTCTAACAAGTTATGATATTATATAAAGAAATGGTAGGCATTTAAATCATTAACGTGATTATCCAGACAGATGGTACTACATGTTTTGTTAGTATATATAATAAATTCATTTTGACGTAAAGTGACTGTTAGGGTTGAGTGGGAGGGTCTAAGCTTCTCGTGGGCAGCCCACCTTTGCACCCACAATAAATTTCCTATGGCGACTGACTTGTATTAAAAGACCACCTGTCTTTCGTGACCACTTGTTGGTGGTTGATACAGTGTTTCTTATAAGATACGTTTCACTGTCATATGTCGAGTGTATGTTGTTAACCCTTTATTGGTAAAAAATAGTCACGGGTTTGACCCTTTAATGACTAAATTAAAAAGATTTCAAAATATATGTTGATGTTCATTTGCAGGACAAGAGAAGCCTATTTTTGAAAATTTACCCCTGGATTGACTGGCTCGGTTATTGAGCCTGCCATTCCAGTGGTAAAATTTGAAAAATAGGCTTCTCTTGGCCTGCAAATGGACATTACCCAAGACCACTGCAGAGGTCGGTTTTGGCCGGATTCATCATGAAAGGGTTAAAGAAAATATTAGTAAATTCACATCCATTTGTAGTCCAAGAGAGGTCTAATTTTGAAAATGTATACCTGAAATGACTGGCTTGCTTATCAAGTCTGTTATTCTATTTGCAAATTGGTAAAAAATAGTCCTCGTTTGGCCCTCAAATTGACATTCCTCAAGTCGAGTGCCGAGGTTTGTTGTGACCAACTTGACCGTTAGAAGATTAAATATTGTAGCTATGCTGATGTCAACCTGTCTGACTTATTATCAGATGCTGAGCAGGACAGTGATGAGGCAATAAAACTCAATCCTAAGAATCACACAGCTTATCTAAGAAAAGGGTATGTATTAATTTATGACTCTAATTTGTCAAGGGAGATAACTATTCATCACAGAAAATAGACATGCATACATGTGGGGAATGAGGTGTTTTCAAAACTTAGATAATGATGTCTTACTGATTTAGCAATCCAGTCAGAGCAAGAGTTTTAAAGGAATGGAAAAGTGAAATAACAAATGACATGAATGATGTTTATCGGTAATATTAAATAAACTACCACTGGTAAAAAATGGAGATGAATCAGGATTATTTGAGAAAAAGCGTTGACTAACTCTAAGAGTGCTTAGCTTGGAACCAATTAGCGACGTAAGCTTGTGCTTCGCACTTAGCAGTGTGTCAACTGTGTGTGTAGGTATACCGCGTACTCGAATATAAAAAAAGCAAACCTGAATATAGTTTCGTAAGCGGTATGAGTAGTATAGTGTTTAACTCGCTACTGTTAATTCACTAGTGATCCTTTTGAAAACATTATATTTGAAAGTCACTTTCTGGTGGAAGCAACGAGTTTCAGTCAAAATGATTTCAAAATACATGGGTGGTTTCTAAGGTCGCAACATGATGGCTACTGAATATTTTGAAATTTGTGTCTGAATGTAGATCCTGTCTCTGGAAACAACGTCTTTCAGTCAAATTGTTGCATACACCAGAGCGCACAACTCCAGCTGCGTCACTAATTAGTTCCCGACAGAGTGACATGAATGGAATTTATTTGCTTTTTTTAAATTATTCAAATTTATTTTGTTTTTTACTGGTGGCTATAGATTGATTACTATCTAAATCTATCATTCAAGAGCATTTGTTAGTTCTCTGGTCCTTTCCTTTCAAAAAAAATGTACAAATTACTTCCTTGTCATAGCACGGTGTCAGCAAGTTATAGAATTTTTTTATCTCTAGTTGGCACATGTGACCAATAAATGGTTGTCACATGTCTAGAATTTCTTAACCAATTGATACTCAAGCTTGCCAAAACCAGCCTCTTCAGGTATCTTGAGGATCGTTCATAGACTTATGCAGATGCAGTGGTCTTGATGAATGGCTGAGAGGACTGTTTTTGAAAACTTAAAGGAAAATTCTGGGATGATACAAAGTGTTCTTTATTTGAAAGATTACCGTAATTTCTCGACTAAAGGCCGCCCTCGAATATAGGACGCTGTCCCAAATTTGACCAAAATCCGCCCGAAAAACTCTTGTATTCAAGTATAAGACGGTGTGAAATTTAGAAAAAACGTACCTTTAAAAAATCGAAAATTGGTATAAAAAATAACAATCACTCAGCGCTTTGTTTAATGCATGACTAAAAATTATCATGGTGGAAGAGAAATTATTAAATAGGACTGGCTAAATATCGTGTATCTTCAATAAAGATTGTTTATTACATCAAAATCAATCTAATTTTGGCATAAAATGTCTCCTTGAAAACAGAAATCGTGTGATAGAAAAAGATTGTAATGGCTCTTTTGCGTTTGGAGGCGCTGTGTGATCTTATGCGCTAACAGGAGTTGGTTATCTGGCTCTTTTGTGATTGGAGGCACTGTGTAATCTTATGCATTAACGGGAGTTGGTTATAAAACGGGTATGGGAATATTCAGATGGTCACTAGTTGTGATTTATATATATATTCATTTTGATGTAATAAGTGATATGTATTAAAGAATAAGCAATATTTAGGCGCCCCAATTTAATAATTTCACTTCCGCTTGGTGTTCTTGGAGTATACATTAAACATAATCCTCAGGCGGTGCGAATTGTCTAGGGTAACATTTAGTTCAATTTCCGTGGTATAATCTGTGACTTTTTAAGAAAAGTTTTGACCAAAAAATGTGGGGAAAGAATGTTCTCCACCCCCCTTTCTAGTACATGTATTTTGACCAAAAAAACTGCGTCCTTTAGTCGAATTTTAACGGTATTACATTTTTAATGAAATTACACCAGATAGAAATAGCGTAACCAAATATCGCTATATACAGTCGGTAAAATCGACAATTTTTCGCACATCAGTGTGTTGCCATTTTATCACATCTAGTGACATCAGTCCCACACCACCGCTATAGGGATGACTGGAAGCCAATAGATGCGGGTACAGATTTTAAAGGAGTATATGTAAATGATAATACCAATGGAACCTATGAAACAATTTCAATGATTATTGAACCTTCAATTAAACTTCGGAATTAGTATGATATACTGGATGTTAAAATCAGACAAGTAGTTCAAAAGTCGAGAGTATATAAATATTGGTTATCTAAGATATAATCTGAGAGTATTTTATCCTTTTTTTAAATAAAATTTAGCATGAGATGGTCTTATCTCGCAGACTATGTTTGGGAATACTTTGTGTCGGTATAAAATTGGACTGCGCTTAAGAGCTGAGAGAAATGGCTATTTGCTTGGCTCATTATAAGTTTACTCACATGAATATTGCCTGATATATAATCAAATGAATTAACATTTTGACATAAAATCAGGGAATTTTCCTTGCTTGATCAACATTGCCCCGCAAGCTGTAGTAATTACAATAATTAAGATATTTTGGTGAAACCTTCCCAGTTATGAGATAACGCAATAAAGCATAGGCACGGCAAATTCTGTCATTGTAGCTCTAAGACTTATTTTGATATGGGGTGATGGATAGAGCGCATCTTGAAATTTTTGTTTGAAATTTGGTGGATTAGTATTAAGTGTGCCACTTCATTTAACGCTTATCACGCTGGTGTAAAATATGTAATAGCCTATTTGCAGATATAATGGCTGTGCCAGCGTACATATACTAGAAATATTTTTGCAATGACACAGCAATGGTTTCACCGATTTGAATCAAATTTGGCTGGAAGAATCCTAAGCTGGTACATTCCGGACCTTTTTTTCAGAATTTTGATTGATCAATTTTTTGGGTGAAAACCTGAAATTTTATGAAGAATCCAGAAATGGTCAAAATGATATTCCTCCTCAGCTGCTTGATATATTTCAAACAAATTTAAGTCGATGCATTCTATGGTGGTAGGCTCTAGACCTTTTCAGAATTTTGATTGGTCAATTTTGGTGGTGAAAATCTGAGATCTTATGAAAAATCTACGGGAAATGGTCAAAATGCTACTTCTCCTTAGCTGCGTGACATATTTCAACCAAATTTGACTAGATGGATTCTATGCTGGTAGGCTCTAGACCCTTTATTAGCTCACCTGGCCTGAAAGGCCAAGTGAGCTTATGTCGTGGCTACTGTCCGTCCATCCGCCATCCGTCAACTTTTCCTTTAAAACGGCTTCTCAAGAACCATTGGGCCGATTTCAATTATATGTGGCAGGAAGCATCCCTAGGGCATAGAGATTCAAGTTTGTTCAAATGAAGCCGATCGGCCAAAATCCAAGATGGCCGCCGGCCAAAATAGCCGATTTTTAGAAAGACTAAAAAATCTTCTCCGATACCGCTGGAGGAATTGATTCAAAACTCATAACACATCATCTATTGCAATGGTAGACCCAAGTTTGTTCAAGGCAACCGGATTGGCTTATTTGCCTGGCGGCCATCTTGGATGACCTAGTTTTCTCGAAAACGACTTCTCCCGAACCGCTGAAGGGATAGGTCTGAAATTTGGTAAATATGCTTAGGGACCAAGGTCCATTCAAGTTTGTTCAAGGGAAGTTTGTTCGTTAATCAAAATTCAGCGTTTCTAGGTCATATTGGCTTTTTTGTATTTGATGTATTTTGATGGCGAAAATTGTTTTATATATGCTTATCAGTGTGGCGAGTTAAAATATGCCACTTTCAAGACTGTCGGATAAACGCTTTGGCTGCCATGTTGGTTTGTTTTCCCGCCGAAGGCTCCCATAGTAAAGCAATGGGCCCATAGTAAAGCAATGGGGAATTCTTTAAACGACTTCTCAAGTACCACTGGGCCGATTTCATTTATATTTGGGATGAAGCATTCATAGGGCATAGAGATCTAAGTTTGTTCAACTGAACCCGATCGGCCAATTTGTCCGGCGGCCATCTTGGATTTAGGCCGATTTTAGGAAATGTCTTTAAAAATCTTCTCCGAAACGGCTTGGGGGATTGATGCAAACTTCATGAAATATAATTTTTGGCAAGGGAACTTGATTGGTCAAATGGTTCGGCGGCCATCTTTGTTGACCTAGTTGTAGTGAAAATTACTTATTCTCCAGAAGCGCTGAAGGGATCAGGCCGAAATTTGGCAGATATGATTAGGGCCTAAGGGCCATTAAAGTTCGTTCAAGAGAAGTTGATCCGTAAAAAACATGACCCCTGTGGGCCAATCAAAATATAGCTTGTTTGGTGGCCATATTGGATTTTTTTATTTGTTTGATTTTGAGGCCGAAATTGGGTTTATATAGGTTTTTGGGTATTCTGATCTCAAATTTGCAATTTTCGAAACTGTCGGATAAATGGTTTGCTGGCTATCGTGTTGATAAAGAGCATTCTAGTTAACCACTGGGCTAATTTTAATAAAACTTGGCTTTAGATCCTTCTTCACAGAAATTTTATTGTTAAATTTGTCCAGTCATCATCTCATTTTCTTCGGTTGTGCCAGTGGCCAATAATTCCAGGTGAGCGATACAGGCCCCTTGAGAATTTGATTGATTACATTTTTGGGTGAAAATCATAGATTTTATGAAAAATTTACCAGAAATGGTCAAAATGCTACTCCTCCATAGCTGCTTGACATATTTCAACAATATTTGGCTAGATGGATTCTATGGTGGTAGGCTCTAGAAGCTTTTTTCAGAATTTTGATTGATCAATTTTTTGGGTGAAAATCTTGAATTGATTAAAATCTACAGGAAATGGGCAAAAGGCTACTTACTACTCCTTAACTTCCTGACATATTTCAACCAAATTTAACTAGATGGATTCTATGGTGGTAGACTCTAGAATATATATTCAGAATTTTGATTGATTAATTTTTGGGGGTAAAAATCTTAGATTTTGTATAAAAAAAATTGCCGGAAATTGTCAAAACGCTACTTCTGATTGACAGATTTCAACCTAGTTTGACTGTCAGGACCTTTTGGGTGTAGGTTTCAGAACTAGTATAAAAAATTTTGATTGCTAAATTTTTTGGTGAAAATCATGAATTTTATGAAAATTTACTGGATATCGCTTAAAACGCTACTCATTAATTGCTTGGGTGATTTCACCTAGACGTGGATGGAAGGGCTCTATGGCGGCAAGCTTCAGATCTAGTATGGAGCATTTTGATAGGTCAATTTTTGGGTCTTGGAAATCTTGGATTTTCCAAAGGTTTTGGTAAGTCATTTAAAAGCCTATATATACCTCATTAACCGCTTGGCAGATTTCAATCAATCTCAGCTGGAAGGTCCCTATGTGGGTAGGCTTCAGAACATATTTACAGAATTTTGATTGGTCAAATTCTTTTAATGGCCATCTTGGATTTCTGAAAATTATCCATGTCTTTAAATGCAAATTGTTCAAATGCTAATGGTCCAGGTGAGTGCCACAGGCCCTTGGGCCTCTTGTTACCAAAATGAACACATACTGATAGGATAGAGGAAATAGAATCTATTAGGCTTGCGCGATTATTACGTTGCGTGATCGCGATCGATTATGAAAAAATAATCATGATTACTTGATTAATTAGCTTGTATACAAATTATCAAGACATAGCAACAAAAGAATATCAATGACGAAAATTGCAATGGTGTTTAGAAAAGTCCATGTACATGGCAAGAGAAGACTATTTTTGAAAAAGTATCACTGGATTTCTCGAGCCAGGCATTCCAGTAATACATTTTCAAAAATAGTCTTCTCTTGCCCTGCAAATGGACATACATTCACTAAGCAAGATGTAATTTTTCATGACCGATCGCATTAACAAGTAATTGAAAGTTAGGTTTTGAAATATGTTATGCAATAGAAAATATTCATGATTATTCGCTTATTTAATTTTTAATCATATAAATTCATGATTTAAAACATAGCACAGCAATGTTATTTTATAACGACATATATGATTGGCAAATCAAACCATTCATTTTAGTAGATTTGGTGGCAAGCGCTGGTGTCTTTTTTAAACTGGTCGTCATATGAGCGCTCATCTTAAAGAACCCTCACCAGTTGACTCCAAGACATAATTACCATTTGAAAAACTTACAAGCTTAACTTTACAATGTCCCAGCAATTACATATTAGCGCATGTTAGGGCCTCACGCATATTCATGTTTTCTGTACAGGCTTCATGCTCGGCAAAGATTTGCCTATTGCGGTTATTTAAGATCCAATATGTCATATAATAAATAGTCTTTCAAGTACACTTATCTATCCCGGAATTGTCCTTTAACATTGAAATTACTGGTTCAGTAACTGTGCCAGTCATTCCATGTAAATTCTGAAGAATGATCTTCTCTTGATCTATAAATTGACATCTAACCAGAATTTTGTTCACCAATCGTGACTCGAGTTTGTTCAAGAAAATTTCATAGAAAATATCTATTTGCAGACCAAGAGAAGAGTATTTTTTTTAATTTGTCACTGGAATATGCCTCGGTTATTGAGCCTGACTGGCTTGGTTATCGAGCCAGCCATTCCAGTAATAGACTTTCTAAAATACTCTTTTCCTGGTCTGCAAATAGACATTTCTCAAGACCACTGCTGAAGCCATTTTTCGCTGATATGAGTGTTCAAAGCCTAAAACCCAGGTTCACCCAAGGGCGATAATACTCAGGTTTGAATGTCTAAAATGTATGCAAATTTAAGAAACCATTTTCCATACGTTGATGAGTACCGGTATTTAAAATCATATATGATCGTGCCAAAAAAGTATGGAAAATTGGAATAGTGTCAGCTGTGATTCTCACTCATGCAGTTTTTGTGTAATTTGACATGTACCATTTTGCATTAGGTACTGGTTAGAGAGTGTAGAATATGTGTCTAGATATTAATAATTTGGTATGGAAAAAGTATGGAATCTCATTCTGTGTGTGAGCCGTGATATTCAAGCCTGGAAATAAGTTGCCTGTCAAGGACATTGTCAGGCA
The DNA here is from genome assembly GCA_034401795.1 of Chaetoderma sp. LZ-2023a. NCBI lineage: Eukaryota > Metazoa > Mollusca > Caudofoveata > Chaetodermatida > Chaetodermatidae > Chaetoderma > Chaetoderma sp. LZ-2023a. Next base: position 240,757 of record JAVVLW010000034.1, read on the forward strand.
CCAAACTATCAAATGTTAGGCACAGTCTTGCTGGTTCCTGACATTTTGTCAGGTACAGATTTAAACCGTCCCCGTGGTTGCAGTATGCAACAAAAGTGTCTGCATACAAGTGTTGACAAAGCCATAAAATATTCATCTACCTAAGGTGTATCCCGATCATTATGACACATGTTTAGTTGCTTTTTGACATGTTTGTAATAATTTCAAGTAAAGAACACTGTCAAGTAGAATAGTGTTGACAGGCAGCAAATTCTGGATGTGCGGTACTAAGTAGCTTGCGCCTGACAAAGTGTTGGACACTGTTGAAAGAGTTATTTCCAGGCCTGATATTACTGTATCGCTGAAAAGAACAGACAATTAATTGTATTTTGTATGTTTTCTAACCCATGAGGTTTGGGGGTTACCAATCAGCATGGTTGATACCCACTGGATGCATACTGTAGTGCATCATTGGTGGATCCAGTAAGATTCACGATCCTAGTGAGGGGGTGGTGGCCTCTGGGCTATCAGGGTCGTTCGAAGAACTTCTATGGCTCTGTGTAGTATGCAGTTTGCTTTATGATCAGGGAGATTGAAGTGTTGGATGACAGGTGTCTCTGTTCTTCTTGACATCTCTAAAATGTTCTTTAACCCTTTAACATTCATATCAGCCCAAAACGACCTGCTGTGGTCTTGATAAATGTCTATTTGCAGACCAAGAGAAAACAATTTTTGAAAATTTACCACTGGAATGACTGGCTCGATAACCGAGCCAGTCATTACAGTGGTAAATTTTCAAAAATAGTCTTTTCTTGGTCTGCAAATGGAAGTTTTCTATGAGAAAGGTGAATCTTTCTTGAACAAATTCAAGGGTTAATATGTGTAGTATTTGAAACTCGTTGAGCTTCTACATATTCTTTTTGGCATAGGGAGAAAGTACCTCTGATGAGTAATACTAAACCAAGGAACGATATGCCATGAGTTTGGATCACTGGGAATGGAGGAAAATGCTCCATTAAACGCCATATTTTCTGGACTATAGTAAACTAATATAGCCAACAGTCCGGGGAACTGTTTTAAGATCCCACCCAATCCTCTTACATTTTACCTCATCCATGAACTTTAGATCTTACAGCTAATTGTTGCTAACCACTGCAAAACAAGGCGGATAAGCAGCTATAGACGTACGACTACACTGCGGCAAATGCAGGAACATTGCAAAATGCAGGATAATGCAGATAATATCCGTACACCACATTTTGGACCAATGTAGCATCGTTACCTGCATCGGGAAACAGAAAAGGAGGCCACAACTTACCATTGGCATCCAGAGTCTTCTCACACTAGTGAACGCGTCGGGCAGATGGACACGTAGCACTGAGTTTTGAAATTACAATTAATTGTATTTTAGAAAACTTTCCATTACAATAACTGGCTCTACAGAACCTGTGTCAAAATCTCAAAAACTGAGGTTGTGGGTCAAATGGTCAACTGGTATGTTAATTTTGATATCGAGAGCTAGCCCTAGAATATATCCTCCGTTTTTATCAATAATAGAGTAAGTTTAAAAAAATTTAAGTGTGTGGGCGCGTACGTACGTACGTACGTACGTGCGTGCGTGAGCTCTTTGTAAGCCGAGCATATAGTAATCCACATTAGAAAGATTAAAAGCCTACAGTACTGGTGCTTTCTATTTTGTCCACATGTCTGAATTCTAAATGGTTTCTTTATTTTTGTTGTTCTTTCTTTATCAGCATCGCTTTGTTTTACTTAGAAAAGTACAAAGAAGCAAAGGCCGCATTAACAGCACCTGCATGTGATGGTATGTCTGGCTCAATGTATATAATATATATAAATTGATTTCTTATAATTCTATACTTTTTCAAGATTTTCATACTTGTATACAATGAACATTGATAATAACAGCCTCTGTTTATATATGCAAAGTATGAAAAATTCAATATTTCCTACAAAGGTTTTGGATAAAGTATGGAAAATTTAAATATTGTTAGGTGTGATTCTCATTTGTTAAATAATATCGATAATATTCAGAATATTGGCATTCTTCGCTACTAATTCAGACATTTTCTGTAAAATTGGGCCATTTTGAAACTGACTTTGCTGGGAAACATAAAAGGGGATTGGAAATTGGTAAATTATGTCTGGAAAAAGTATTATTAGTTACACCAGTGTTTTGCCAGGGATACATGCTGTTACCACACGTGCAAACGTTATATTGCATTTTATATTTCCTGAGTGTAACGAGTGAAATATATTTATTTTCACGTGTGGTAGCAGCCTGTACCCCCGGCAAAACAGTGGTGTAACTAATTTATTACCCCTGCGAGAGAGTGAGAGAGAGGGGAGAGTGAGAATTTTATCTTATCTTAAATATTGCCAATTTTCAACAATTTATGATGTCATTTTGCAGAATGCATCAACACTTATGATGTCATGACCTTCATCATTGGCTATCGTTACGTCAAAATTAATCTGCGCATTAAGACTAAAACACGATGTTCGTGCAGGGGATACTGTGTAGTATTGCCCTCTCGTGAGAGAAATACCAGATCATACATCAATGATCTTAACCAATCAAATAGCAGCATATGGCCATGTGACATTACTGAGGGGTAATAATGAATGTTATTCTGCTGTTCTATGATTTATGGACCATATATAGTGTAAAGTTTATAGACATTTGTGATTAAAAATAAATGTGATCAGGAAAACAGGCCTATCAATTAGTGTTAACACATTACATGTACCAGATACTGTCATTGCTATTTCTTTACAGAGACCGATACTAATTTGCAATCATGGATAAGAGAATGTGACACTCATCTGAAAAGTAAGTGATGAATACTGCATTCAGCCAAACCATTGGCATTCCATTTGATTTGATTACATCCTGTACTCTGTTATGGACACACATTAGTTAGGAGAGTTTACTATTATGATGCGAGTAGTAGCAGGAGCAGCAACAATAGTTGTAGAACCTACATACACTAGTATATACACTCCATGTTGGAGCTCTATCGGCGCTTATCATGTTTATCATGACACGATGCGGATGAGAGCATATATATCTCCTCCACCTCATCCCAAGATATGATGTCAGTACATCGGAAGGCGCTAAATAGTTATTGCACTACTGGTAATAATAATTTATTCACCTTGGTGATCAGAAGCCCTGTAATCAGGATTTCAAGACTGCATAGTTTCCAGCAATCGTGTGACAGTCAGCAGTGAAAGAGTCTGTTAGCACAGACTGTTGTGAGGGCTGTGATTCGTTGAATCTTCTTGTGAAATATGAAGCTCTTTACGATGATAATATAATGTCACACACTATATTATGATATGATGTCATATTACTAATTTAAATGATATTGCATAATTATTAGTCTCGTCATGAAGTGTTTTGAGACTTGTAATAGCCATGTGTGTTCGCGCACCTGTACATGCGTGTGTGTGAGTGTGTGTGCGCGCGTATGACTTGGAACAAATGATGAGTGTTTACAGCCTGGCTACTAGGCTGACTATAGTTACAATGCCTACTAATTGGCTGATAATTTAACTTAATTTTAACCCTTTAACCCTTGAATTTGTTCAAGAAAGTTTTGATTTTCTCATAGAAAATGTCCATTTGCAGACCAAGAGAATACTATTTTTGAAAACTTACCACTGGAATGACTGGCTCGGTTATCGAGCCAGTCATTCCAGTAGTAAATTTTCAAAAATAGTCTTCTCTTGGTCTGCAAATGGACATTTCTCAAGCCAATGCAGAAGCCGTTTTGAATTTTCTTTACAAATTTTGACAAATGAAAGGGTTAATTTGTAAAAAGCAGCGCTTTGAGGCGCTGTTGACACAAGGGCGGGTGTGTGTGTGTGGGGGGGGGGGGGTTATGCCTTTAGTCCTGAAATCTGTTTGTCATAGAAAATGTCTATTTGCAGACCAACACTAGATTGATCGGTCGATGACGCGTCATCGCAAATCCCCACGTTCACTGCTTTTGAACTTTTGACACACCCCACAGCCCCACCCCCAGGGACGGAGCCAAATGTAAATGCCCTTTTGCACTCCGCGATCATATGGGTAACTCATATACCAAATTTGGTTGAATTCCGTCCAACAGTGTCAGAGGAGTTGCATTGCAATCAATTTCATGACCTTTTGACCCCCATTCCCCACCCCTGAGGGCAGGGCCAAATGTAAATGTGCTCATCCACTCCACATTGCTATGGGTAACTCACATACCAAATTTGGAGGAGGAGGTGCATTACAATCAAATTCCGCAGGTTAAAGTTTTACCTTTTGACCCCTTCCCCAGCCCCTGGGGGCGGAGCCAAATCTAAATGGCCTCTTGCACTCTGCAATCATATGGGTAACTCGGATATCAAATTTAGTTGAGTTCCGTCTAACGATTTCAGAGGAGTTGCGTTACAGCTGATTTGACCTTTTAACCCCTGCCATGCCCCCCTGGTGGCGGAGCCAAATCCAAATATTGTCGTGCAAAGCGGAATCATATGGGTAACCCACATGCCAAATTTGATTTAATTCCACCCAATGGTTTGGGAAGAGATAGTGTTACGGACAGACGGACGAAGGCAATTATAATATCCCCGACGTTTTTTTAAAACAGGATAAACAAGACTATTTTTGAAAATTTATCGCTGAAATGACTGGCTTGGTTATCGAGTCTGTCATTTCAGTGGTGAATTTTCAAATATGGTCTGTTGGCCTCCTATTTCACACTTCTCAAGATTGTTAAACGGTTAGGTGACACCTTTTTGGTGCTTTTTAAGGTTCTCACTAATCTATATAATAAATAACATGTTGATTATAAATGATATGAGGTACAAATGAAATCAGAGACAGTATCTATTTTCAAACCCCTAATAATGAAAGCTCTAGGGTTCCAAGTTTGTTGAAACGAGGTCGATCGGGCAATTTGGCCTGTGGCAATCTTTGATTTTGGACAATTTTAGGAAATGTCTTTAAAAATCCTCTCCGAAACCGCTTTGGGGATTGATGCAAACCTCATGAAATATGATCTAGGGCAAGAGCTGAACAAGTTTGTTTAAGGAAACTTGATTGGTCAAATTGTTCGGTGGCCATCTTGGTTGACCTAGTTTTAGCGAAAACAACTTCTCCAGAACCGCTGAATGGATTGGGCTGAAATATGATATGTCAAAAACACATGTTCGCCATGAATCAATCAGAATTTAGCATTTTTGGGGGACATCTTGTATTTTCTGCAAATTTCTGAGAAAATCATAAAAAGACTACTTATTAACCACTGAGCCAATTTTAAACCTTCACAGAAATTTGATTGGTAAATTTTTAGCTCAGTTGGCCTGAAAGGCCAAGTGAGCTTATGCCGTGGCGACCGTCCGTTGTGTGTCCGTCCGTCAACTTTTCCTTTAAATGACTTCTCAAGAACCACTGGGCCGATTTCAATTATATTTGGCAGGAAGCATCCTTAGGGCATAGGGATCCAATTTTCTTCAAATAGGGCCAATTTGGCCGGCAGCCATCTTGGGTTTTGGCTGATTTTAAGAAACGTCTTTAAAAATCTTCTCCGAAACCACTTGAGGAATCGATCCAAAACTTATGAAACCTCATCTAGGGAAAGACGTAAGCCAAGTTTGCTCAAGACGACTTGATTGACAGAATGGTTCGGCGGCCATCTTGGATGACCTAGTTTTCCTGAAAACCACTTCTTCAGAACCGCTGAAGGGATCGGGCCGAAATTTGGGAGATATCATCAGGGACTAAAAAAATATGGCCGCCGTGGGCCAATCAAAATGTAGCCTGTTTGGCGGCCATATTGGATTTTTGTTTATTTGATGGATTTTGAGGCCAAAATTGGTTCTGTATGTTTTTGGGTATTCTGAGCTAAAATTTGCAATTTTCGAACTTGTCGGATAAACAGTTTGACGGCCATCTTGGATCATTTTCTCATTAAAAGCTCCCATGCTAAAGCAATGGGAAATTTAAAATGTCTTCTCGAGAACAAACTAGGCTGATTTGAATTATGTTTGGCAGGAAGCATCCTTTAGGGCATAGGGATCCAAGTTTGTTCAAATGAACCCGATCGGCCAATTTGCCCGGCGGCCATTTTGGATTTCGTCTGATTTTAGGAAATGTCTTTAAAAATCTTCTCCGAAAGCGCTTGGGGAATCTTCATCTAGACCAAGAGGTAAGCCAAGTTTCTTCAAGAGGACTTGATTGACCAAATGGTTCGGCGACCATCTTGGATGACCTAGTTTTCCTGAAAACGACTCCTCCAGAACCGCTGAAGGGATCAGGCCAAAATTTGGGCCATTAAAATTTGTTCACGGGAAGTTGATCCATCAAAAAAACATGGGCGCCGTGAGCCAATGAAAATGTAGTGTGTTTGGCGGCCATATTGCACTTATAAAAATGTCCACAAACTCATTTAAAAGACTGCTAAACCACCCACCAACAATTTTGACAAAAATTGATGGGGCTCCAGGTGAGCGACACAGGCCCCTTGGGCCTCTTGTTCCAATGGTCATCTCGTTTTGTTCGATTATGCCAGTGGCTAATAATTCCAGGTGAGCGATACAGGACCCTTGAGCCTCTTGGTTTAAAATAAACGGCAGTTGTTATTAAAAAGGGAGCTGAATAGAAGTTACTAATGCTACTAATATACCGCCTTGTTTTTAGCAGCAGCAACAGAATCATCAGATTCCGTCCATTCTCAGGTATTCATTTTACTATAGTAACACTTTAATAGTCAAACTGACCAAGACCGACCTCTGCAGTTGTCTTGATGAATGTCTATTTACAGGCCATGAGAAGATAAAGAGCCAGTCATTCCAGTGGTAAATTTTCTAAAATAGTCTTCTCTTGGCTTGTAAATTGCCATCCTGTAAGAAGACATTTAAACTTTTGTGACAAATTTTGACCATGAAAGGGTTAATTATTATATTAATAAAGTACATGTATAATACTTGAGAATTTAACCATAAAAGATAAAATACCTCAATTTCAAGACAACTATGCAGGAAAACTTAGCTTCTACTTGGAATATGTTAAACCTATCCTAGTTTGCAATATTTACTCAGATGTACGAATTTATAATATTGATGGCCTGACCTTGGCTCAAGTACTCAATTCAATATTGACTGCTGCCATGAGCGCAGACGAACAATGCTGGATTGGTGGGCATACAGATTGTGAATGAAGGAATCCAGTTTTAGCTATGCCCCGCTCATCTTTAGCTAATCTCTACTCACACTTCGTCTATCAATTTCCAGAAAACTACAGGTAAGCTGTTGAATATTTTGAAACTAATTTAACTGGGCGCTGTTGATACCTATAGCAGTAACAGTGCCCAGTCAAATTATTTTCTAAATATTGAACAACATGTTTATTAAATAGAAAAAACCATACAATTCATACAAGAATGATTGATTATGAAGTCATCCTACATAGTTGATTATGACGTCATATCATTTTACTGAGTAACTGGATTCCTCCATTGTTGAATATCTAGTTTAAATCTGACCGTTTAGATTCAAAGTTATAGCGTGTCTAGATAATCCTTTAATGGTCAAGCTGGCTGTAGTGAGCCTCTGCAGTGGTTCCGAGGAATGGCCATTTGCAAGCCAAGAGTAGAGGAGTTTAAGAATTTTACCACGAATGACTGGCTCGATAATTTGATCCAGTCATTGCAGTGGTAAATGTTCACAAATACTGTTCTTTTTGTCTACAATTTATGAATATTCCTTACCATAGAATGGCTTGACATTTAATCTTATCAATTATCTGATTACAGGACACGTTATGGTCTTTATAAAACAGTTCTTTATACGCAGGTGTCCTTTTTATGTAGGGCCAAATAGATTGGCTCCTTGGTTTCAGGATTAATAAGTGTCCTTTGTGTGGCGCTATCCGTTTGAACTGGTTTGATTCTAATAGAATTTACTTGTATACATAATAGTGCTATTTTGATTCAGCAACAAAACCTAATCAGATAATCTTGTGCCTAGTGCTTCAAGATGTTGAAGCAGCAGTGTCTACGACAGTCATACGCTCAAGTTGTTCACTATTGCTAAGCGACGGTTGTATTCTCTCGTAGCCACCGCCGCATCACCAAGATTTCAGATTTAAATTAATTAGGATGAACTTACATTCAAACAAAAAAACAGAAACGGATCTATTTCAAATAATTATTTATGATTCCACTTTTATTACCAGGCTGATGCAGGAATTAATTATAATACATCTCCCACGATGGATCAGTCAACTGACGATAAGACTTCTCCGGCAGCCGTTAGCCAATCACCTAAGGAAAAACCACATACTGTAACATCACCAGAAATTCCTAAAGCAGCACAGACTAAGTAAGTGTAATGATGAACTTCACCCAAACCTGCCTAGATAGGCCACCTTAGAGAGGGATCAGTGTGGATACTAAAGATAGGGTGTCTCTTCACACAGGATGCTTGTTATTATGAAATATGCGCCTGGTCTAAAAGACAGGGTTGGCTTGATTTAAATCAATTGATTTATATCATGATTTAAATCATGATTTAAATCACTCGATTTTTATCGAAAAAATCGTGATTTAAATCAGTTTTGCAAAAATAGAGGAATTTTCAAGTAATTAATACAATTAACAGTAATTTTGTTAAATTAAAGTAACATAATTATTTTACTGCTTCCATGGCACTTGAACATCAACACAAAATAGAATTATACACTTAATTGCTCATATTTGTCATCAGCAAGACTAGACCCAGTGCACGAGTCCACATCTACAATCTACATACTTGAGGTTCATGTACACAGTACATCACACATGTGTACAAAGTATGATCATTAAGTATGTGTAAGCTGTAAAGAAGAGGAGAATTCCATGTGCGTACATGTCACTACATGACCATTAAAGCAATAGTGTACATGAAAAGTCATGTATGGGCCAGTATGGCTATTACTATTAGTCTAATTCCAAAAGCACACTCTTTTAAAGCAAGACACTGTCTCTTTTTTCAGCTATGACATGCGTCTGGAGTCACTCTGGAGTGTCATTGAGTGTCTCGATTACTATTGGCTAGTGCTTATCAAGTTGGACTTTTGGGCTCCATTTTATTTAACACTAAAACAATAAAGATTGAAATGTTATTAAATTAAGTAGTTTACTACAACTTCAAAAATCAAAATCAGTAATTGCTGAAACTGGCAAGAAACTATATACATTGTAACACGTAAACACATCATTACATTACATTAACCCTTAGCACACTGATGTAGGAGTTTTAATTTTTCAAAATAAACATAACCCCTAGCACTCTGGAGCATGATAATTTAAATTTTCAAATTAAATTTAAAGATAAACTGGTGTACAATTTGCAACAATTTTTGTGGACGATGCTGCTGTCTGTGACAGCACCATCTTCCACAAAATTTGTTGAAAAACGTACACCAGTTTATCTTTAAATTTAATTTGAAATTTAAAAATTTCGACATCAGTGTGCTAAGGGTTAAAGATAAACTGGTGTACATTTTTCAACAAATTTGGTGGATGATAGAGCTGTCGCAGACAGCAACATTGTCCACCAAAATTGTTGAAAAATGTACACCAGTTTATCAATTTTAATTTGAGCATATTTTTAAAGACAGAAGTTAACAAGGTTGATAGACTTAGACAATGATGACTTTTGCATACCTTCATAGATTTTGTGCATCTAATTAGGGCTAATTCGTTAGATTTATGCATTGCATCATTTCTGTCCTATTGCTACTCACTGTATCTGTGATGCAATTGTGAACAAAATTGAAAAATCGTTGCTAATATGACGTAATATATAAATTTTGAACTCTATATATTATTAGTTCAAACAGTGATAATTAAAGAATAGACATCCCATCATTCGTAACATATTGAATATTTTGAAAGCAATTTCACTGAAAACCGTTGCTGACTTAGGCAGCAACGGCTTCCAGTGAAATTGCTTTCAAAATATTCAATATGTTATGAATGATGGGATGCATATTCTTTAATTATTCACAATTAAGTGATTAACCAGAACACTCGATATATTGACTATTGAGATACCGCAATTTTTTTATAATAACGATATCGATATTCTCTCAAGCAATATCGCGCAAACCTAACTGAGTCACAGATAGATGTGTCTGTCATCACTTTTCACTTTCAGTTTTCAATAATGCTGCAATTGTACTTCACTAGTCTAGTCAACAATCATCATTCAACTGAAACCGGAAGTCATTTTCTTTGTCACAGTTTAGGGACCGAAAAAGAAATACTAGTTTAGCCGCTTTTAAAGTTCCACGTTTGTTTCTCAACTTACTCTGCACGAGCCCATAGCTGGAGAACACGCGCTCGACACCAGCTGACGCCGCCACAGCTGACATCAGACGCTGAGTGAATTCAAATGCTTCCAGCAGATCATCCTCGAAGTCACGTCTGTGCGACTTCCACCAATGAAGAGAGGTTACTCCATTAACAACTTCGTCTTTCGCTTCAAGAGTATACTTACCTCCCTAATACTTTTGATATTGCTAAATATTGGCTTTCACTCAATAAACACTCAGATTTAAAACAGTTAGGTGCCCCTACTGGGCAGGGAGTCAGAGCGTAGTCTGGCGGATGCCAGCCCCACCACCGCGCATGCGCAGACTAGCACTTCCTCTTTGCTAGATTATTGGCAAAGAGAACACACATGTTTTTTGATTCATAAGCTTTTCTTACTCTTAAACTGTTTTATTGGTGTTATTTTGGAGTGTTAGTGTCTGATTTGGATGGCGGGAGGATACACTTCGCCACAGAAGGACTTAGGACCTTTAAATCAGGTCTGTATGACGCTAGGTGGTGACATCACGGAAGCAGAGAGTTAGTTTTCTCTCCACCATGGTTCCATTTCCTACTAACACTGTTAGGTTATCTAACCAAATGGAAAATTATGTCCAGTGAGTTGGAGGCCTAGTATAAAGGTCTTCTCACTTTGCCCTCTTGATCCAATTCCTTCCCCATGAGGTGGAGAGAGTTAAGAGGCGTGCAGATGGTGGAATTCTCCGGTTCGTCACGTTGGATGGTTTGTCTATACAAAGTGTCAGGTATCTAGTTATTGATAATGTGGTAATGTTAATTATTGTAAACAAACAAAGGGAGATAATTAACATTTTTGCCAGAAAAGAGTTATCTATATGTATCTGATGGTTGTGTAGTCGACTTATCCATTCAGCATACAATTCGTCCTTGCACTTGGATGTTTTGTTGGGATCGAATTTTTTCCTGTCACGGGATTAATGACGTCATAATCAGCCTGGCTATGTATTTATCAGCAATTCAAGCGCTATGCTGGTTTCTGATGTATTTTGATCTTTATGATCGTTTTCCTTCTCTTTGAGTTGGATTGAGTTTCTAAGCTTAACTAGTTGCTCATACTCCTTGTCCTTTGCCCTGTTTCAGGGACCGGGTTGCGCGTCCTGTGGACGTTTTGTTCATCAAAAGTTCTGGCCTCATCTGTGCTATCTATGTAGCCCTTGTGGTCCCTTGGTTAATTGTGACATATGTAAGCACTGGGGGGGCGAGTTAATGTCCGAATTCTTGTGCTGCTTACAGGCGACGGACAAGGTGGTAGAGGAGGAGAGGAAGAAGAAGCGGAAACGAGAGGTTGTAAGTAGGAAGGGTAAGGGGAAGGTCTCGTCCGCGGTGGATATGGAGGCCTTCCGGACCGAGATGTTGGGAGAGATGAAGAGGACAATAAAGGATTTGGTTCCAGGGTTGCTTCGTGGCATGCTTCCTGGACCAAATCCTTTACTGTCCTCATCATCGGCTTCGGAGCAGGTAATCCCCGCCTCTGGATCGGTTTTCCTTAGACCGCTTCCGTTGTTCGACGATTCAGAGGTGGCCCCATTAGAGGGGGCGTTCCACGACCCTGGCAGCAGGCTTATTGCCGCGCCGATAGGGGACCGTGGACGGTTGTCGCTGGAACCCGCGGGCTGCTTATCAGTCCAGGGGTATCCGCACGCCGCGGTGGCCAGTACCTCCTATGGCACCGTTCCTGGTCAGCCCGGGTTAGCTCTCTTTGCTGACCCGGGGTCTAATCTTTCTGACCAGGGTGATGAGGATTACCTGCTAGGGTCGCCGTCTGACGACGTGGACATGGATGAAGACGTTTGTGCACCCCTCGCGGGGAATGCAGGCGCCTTATTCCACGGTTTTACTCACCCTGGAGTAGAGTCCGCGGCTCAGGTGGTGGCCCAGGGCGCTGCTGATGGCCAGCGGTACCGCATACCTCGGCTTGCCGAGGGTGTTGCTGGTGCTGGCCGGGCCCGTGGTGGCGATATATATACCCCGCGCTATGCCACGGTGCCTGCTCTTGGTCAAACCAGTGATATTCTCATGCCGGTGCTGTCAGGCCCGCATGTTTTCCCTGGCTTGCCAGGTGTATCAGCGTACCCGCCGTCAAGCTCTACTGCTTGCGCTCAGGAGGAAGACGACGGACCCCGTCTTGTAGAGCGCTCGCAGTTAGCCACGGAGGAGGATTGGTATGACGCTTGCCAGTGGCTGGTGAGCGTTAGGCCTGATCTGCCCGTGGAGCAGTCGACTAGCCAGCGTGTTCACACGCTGTGGTTAGCTGGGAAACCGACTGCTAACGCTATGCCTTCTCTGCCGCTGGCGGAGCATGTCGTTGACATGTTCAAGGCGGCGGAGACGTCCATTAACTCGAGTGGACGTCTCGCGAAGGCCCCTCGTGAGGTGGCCAGGCGTTGTCGCATCGTGCCCCTGGATTACCAGCGGTACGGTGTGGTACCCAAGCCCGGCGTGGATGACCGCGCGGCTTTGGGTGAGGATGCGCGGCCAGGCTCCCGTTCTGACACGGGGGTCTTGTGCTCGAACGCGTTGCGTTCGGCGAATGCAGCGTTGCGTGATGCGGAGGAGAGTGGGAGGGCTTCGATTGCCGCTCTGTCCCACGTCTCCCAGCTGTTACAGGGGGTAGTAACGGCATCCGCATCGCGCCAGCCAAGCCCGGTTACGGTCCAGCGAGCCATCCAGGATGGTATTAACCTGGCGCTGGACTGTATGACTCGGGCGGTGACCAGGAGTGTCCGGGCAAGACGCACGTTTGCCCTGGACAATCTGTGCCCGTCTCAGGACCTGTACAATAGGCTACTCCGTACGCCTATGACGGGTCCTGGTCTTTTTGGAGGTGAGGGATGTCGCCACCTCCAGGAGACGGTCACCCTGGTGAATAACCAGAGGGCGCTGCGCGAGCAGTTTGAAGTGCTGCGTCGTGCTAACGTTCGCGCCGCGGCCCCTGCGTATCGTCCCCTGCTGGCTCGAGGTGGTGCTGGCCAAGTCAGAGGCCAGCCACCGTCGCAGCGTCGGCCTCGGCCGCGTGCGATTCGGCCAGCAGCGAGGGGGGCGCAGGTTCCTCAGGCGCCGTCAGCCAGGCAACCGCCCGCGCACCGAGGTGCGCGCGGGGCGGGGCGGGGCGCGCGAGGATCTGGGCGTGGTTATCGGTCCTGACAGGACGCTTACCGCGGTAAGAACCACTCCGGTGTGTATGGCAACGGAGACAGTGCCGCTCTTGCATGCCTTGTGTCCACCGCGGTCCCTAGGTGGACCGGTGGGAGGCCGGCTAGCCGACCACATGCAAGAGTGGGAACGCTTAACTCAGGACCGTTTAGTCTTGCGATGGCTTTCCGTCGGGTATCATCCAGAGTGGATGACAGGCCCGCCGTCGCGACTGTCTCTAGTGCCAGTCTGGACTCCCATTCCGAGAGATCCAGAGCAAAGGTTGTGTATCGAGGAGGAGATAAATTCCCTCGTACAAAAAGGAGCTATTCAGCCGGCACAAAGGTGTCCGGGCTTCTATTCAACCCTGTTCTTAGTAACAAAACGCACCGGAGGGTGGAGACCGATTCTCAACCTCAAGCCACTGAACAAGTTCATCGAGACGCCCAGTTTCAAGATGGAAACGGTGCGCTCGGTGTTGGCGGGGTTGGAGAGGGGGATGTGGACGGCGTCGATAGATTTGAAGGACGCTTATTTCCACATCCCCATCCACGGGAGTTTCTGTCGCTTCCTGAGATTTGCATTCCAGGGCAGACAGTGGGAATTCAGGGTGTTGCCCTTCGGAATTTCCACGGCTCCTCGGGTTTTCACCCGTGTGGTTCTTGCGATCACAGCATACCTCCGCAGGAGAAGCATAGCAGTCCACACGTACATAGACGACTGGCTGTTGAAAGCGCACACCCGGGAAAGTTTGTCGGCCAATCTGGAGATTGTTTTGAAAACTCTCACAGACTTAGGCTGGATGATCAATTTCCCAAAATCAGAGCTGACTCCATCCCAGAAGTTTGTTTACCTGGGGATGTTCTTCGATCTAGAGACAGGATATGTTTATCCTACTCAGGAGAGAGTTCAGAAACTCATCTCATTAATTCAGTCAGTGTGCGACAGTCGTCATGTCCTGGCACGGGTTTACTTGAGAATGCTGGGGTTGATGGTTTCGTTGGAACCAGTCATTCCTCAGGCCGCCTTACGCAGGCGGCCGATCAAGTTATTTCTCATGACACAATGGACCCAGAGTACAGGTTCGCTGGACTCGAATGTGTCAGTGTTGGCGCCTCTCATTCACCA
>JAVVLW010000034.1:255883-272389 GCA_034401795.1 Chaetoderma sp. LZ-2023a
TCCCGATTCATTTCAATTTTTACCGATGGTAGTTTATTTAATATTGTATGAAATTACTAATAAACATCATTTGCTACTTCCCTTTCCCGTTCCTTTAAAGACTTTCGAACGGGAGACCATCTTGGTAGGAAAGTGAGTAGGTGGATGGATGAGTGTCTGCGCATAATTGATGGCCGCATCCGTGGATAGTACGATGTTGTCAGCTTAACGAACAGTAATTTGATCAACCGCTAATGATTTCTGAAAGGTTACTAATTGTTTGTCCGCGTGTGTTTGACAGAGCTACTGAGGAAGGCTGTGGATGTCTGAATCTGTTCGTCTACAAGGCAGGAAAATGTATAATGTTATCTCTTTGATCATTGATTGGTGCTTATTGATTGACATTTTATTGCTGAATTGTGAGGTTCAATGTGTCGATCTACACTGTGCCATAAACAGGTTATTATTTTGAAATGGGTTTTGTTGATAACGTAAATCCCTCATCTGCAGCGTTTTCGTTACGCATATTAGTTATCGTTTCGCTTACTAATTTGTGACTCTTTATTTAACGGCAAAACAACGGATATGGTTAATTTGGAGGGCCGCAGGCAATTTGCTCAACAATTTCCGAGTGAGATTGCCAATGCAAGAGCCACTAATTGTCAACGATTTCAAAGCAAGTGTACCACGTGAATATCATTAAATAGCTAGTATTACTTATTATTGAAATATCTATGCGCCGGCAATATATCTCACAAAGCCGCTATAGGGCGCCTTCGCATCGGCTACTAGTAGCTCATTGTCAAAGCAGCCATAGATGAAGACTCTTAATGTATATTTTAAAAGTAAACAGCAACAGCTTCCAGTCTGGTAACAGTAGAAAATAAATTTGTATTATGCGATTTCTCAAATTGCAATGGCTAACATATTTTAGAAACCGTGTACGTCCAGATGGAGTCCGATTATAATAAATAATAATGGCTACATGCCTATCCCGTTATACAGTTGCTAATATACATTTCCAGTTTATCCAACCAGCATATGACATCATAATCATGATTATGTGAGGTGTAAAATGACATCATAATTAATGACGTTGTTATAACATCATGAATGACTTAGAGAAGTTCGTCAAGAACGCATAATATGTGGCGGGCTAAGCGTTGTTGTACGAATTGTATGTCTATTATTTAATAAACATGCCATTGAATATTTTGAAACTAATCTGACTGGGTGCTGTCGCTGTCTAGGCAGCAACCGCACCGAGTCAGTTTGTTTCAAAATATTCAACAGCTTACCTGTATAGTTGTCTGGAAATTGACAGTCAGGGAGTTCAGCAATCGATAAAGCGCAGCACCAGCGAGGCGTGGGTGTAGCTTAGCTAGATATGGGCGGGGCATAGCTAAAACTGGAAAGGTCCATTCAGTATGTCGATGAAATTGATACTTGACTACCTTCCATTAAACATGGATATTTTCCAGAGAAAGTAATCAGTGCACACAAACATGGCAGCGACATGAAGCTAACGATATGAAGCTAACGTTGATGTGTGATTCCGTTCTCATCCCGTTCTAGTGCGTCGTAGAGCGGGAATCTCGGAAATAAAATGAGATTGCGCTCATGGACGTTGTGGGAAACATGTAACCTTATGCTTTGCTGATTCAGTATGCCTAATTAAATAGGAAAATTGAAAACATCCAATCAAGTATTAAAATTTTGTCAGACAGGTGATTGTAGGTTAGTGGACTGCGTGTTGCGCGTGTGCTTGGTATAACCGTCGCCTGTGTATGGGTCGAGTGATGATCAATTTCAGATGTATTATGCACGGCAGACGAGAAGTCTCGTAGAGGGGAATGCCCCATGTTTATTCATGAAATCTCTACATTCTTCATTGAAATGGTCCAATGAACCTTACAATAAGTGTATGCTCAAAGCCGGATTAACCCTATTTGTTGCCCAAAGCTGATTCGTTGTGGTGGCCCTTATCGGGTGAGTCAAGGGGAAAATGGGTACTACTACTACTACTACTACTACTACTACTACTACTACTACTACTACTACTACTACTACTATTACTACTACTACTACTACTACTACTACTACTACTACTACTACTACTACTACTACTACTACTACTACACCCCATATAATAAATTATGTATCATATGTTGTTGAATATTTTAAACTTTTAACCTGAAGCAGTATGTACGAGTATCAAAGTGGATGTTTAGAGTAATCACAAGCTTTAACGCGGATTCTGGAATCTTTTAACAACATATTGATTTTATAATGGCTTGACACCGCGCTCTCTTTGTTGTGAGTGTTATAAATCTAAGACGTCGCTAATGAATGGCCTTGACTATTAATTGGACCGTTTCAGTTTTAGCTATGCCCCGCCCATTCCTAGGTATGCTCCACCCACATCTCGCTCGTGTTGGGATCAATCGCTCGCTCCACTCCCTGACTATTAATTTCCAGAAAACTATACAGGAAAGCTGTTAAATATTTTGAAACCAATTTGCTCGTGTGCTGTTTCTGCCAATGGCCGCAAAAGCGCTCAGTCAAATTAGTTTCAAAATATTCAACAGCATGTTTATTAAATAGTAAAGACATACAATTCGTACAACGTTTCGGACTATTAGGTGTTTGAGACGGACTAAATCGAGTCATTTATGCTGTACTTGATTATGACATCATCTTGCTCGCCACGTAGTTGATTATGACATCATATAATGGATGGATAAACTGGAAAGTTCCATTGTTGAAAGATATCTAATAGTGATTGCCTTGCTAGGTTTCTGCACGTTATGCGTTGAATATGCTAATTTGATTCTCTTGCCACATTCGATCATACACATGACAACATGATAGATGGTAGTCTGGATAGCTATCCAGATAATCAAATTGCTAGGACAGTTGATCAAGATGCAATAAGCGATGAAATATGTACCAGAAACAATATACACATTGCAGAATCGTACAATACGTCACCTAACAGAATATGCATACGTCAAAACAGAATATACATACCCCATAGCAGAATATGCATACGTTATAACAGAATATACATACATTATACGAGAATACGCATACGTCATAAAAGAATATGCATGAGTTGTTTATTCAGTATGTCGATGAAATTGAAGCTAGACTGACTTCCATTGAACATGTATTTTCTGTCAGAAAGAAATTGTCGGTACATACAAACATGACAGCAACATGATGCTAACCGTAAACGGTGATGTCTGGTTCCGTTCTACCGAATGCATGTCTCGCCCTATTTATAAAGCAAACTGTCAATTTTATTTCAATAATGCATATCACGCAATGCAAGTAGATGCCATACTATTACTGCCATTGTTATTTTCTTTTTTTCCTTTCTATCTTTTTCTTGTCTTTATGCTACGGGTAGAAAAGTTGCTTTTGTTATAAAACGTTGCTGTGTTGCATACGATGGTGTGACATATGTACGTTCTATATGTGAAGGTTTCATCACCTTATAGGCATTGTATACAATAATACTATGTCGTGGATTGATCAGTAGGTTGCTGACTATGGAACACAGTCTTTGATTGACTGAGGAATTGTTCAACCATGCGTACCACGCGTGCCTCCATTCATGATATTCTGGCTGTTTGTTCTTCTGCTAGTTCTTTCTGTTCTAACGCTTGTTCTAACATATTTCTTCGTAATTCTAGCCGGAGACCGTCCTCGGCGGCCACCACAGGCGAAGCGTCACGGTCGTATCTTAAGTCAGTGTTTCCCCACATAGGGCACATGGCTTCTCTGGCTTCTAAGGTGTATACAGCATAGTCGTGCGCGCGTCCATATGTGTTGTACAGGGCGCCATGCGGCTCAGAAAACTCATGCGAGAGTATGGATACTGCATGGGCTCTCCCTACTCTCTTGCTGAATTCATCTGGGCAAACCCCGAAAATGTGCGTTCCCTTGCGTCCATTTGATGCCTCAAGGCGCGGTGTGCGTAATCCTAGTGAGTATTAGAGCATGGGACGTTGAGAGCGTAATTTGAGTCAATTTCGCTGTCAGCATCGTCATCGCTCTCTCAAATAAGGGGTAGGGGTAATGGCGCTGGTGTACTGTTGAATTGCACAGTACGCTCTGCAATGTCCCCTATGTCCCTATCCGTGTATTCTGTTGGTGAAATGCATGCATCAGATGTGTGTGTGCGCAGGGTTTCGGTAACTGGTGGCACACTGGAATCGACTGTTGTCACTGGCGTACTTGATGCCATCCCCGCGTCCTAGTGGAATGTGTGCATATGGTATGCGTGTGCAGGAAATGCGTAGATAGCACTTATAAACTGTGGCGCTTATGGTGAGTGCAGGTGTGCATGTTTGTTCTAATGCACGAGGTACTCACTACGATACAAGCATTTAGAGATGGTAGTATTCTTTTAGCATTGATTGCTGGCGCTTGATGTACAGTAGATGTATTCCTGTACACGTTGAGGTGTGATACTCGGAAACATTGACAACCTTAGCTCAGTGGCATCTAATACCAGGTAATTATAGAGAGTACGGTACCGGTTAACCGGCAGCAGGGTCGAAGTAAAGTCTAAGGCCGCAATGAGTGGGATGATCATCTGCCACCACAACAACCCCCACCCCTCCTATAACTGGTCTATGAATGAGCTCGTATGGCAAGAACAAGGATAAAGAGAATAGATTTTCTACACTATACACGGTGTATACATTTCTAGAGCTCGGACTAATAAATGGATGCATATGCAGCATACCTGAATTCAAAGTGGTAAATGGAGACATTTGCAGCACGCCATTTAATGGGGATTGCTCGTGTGATCGCAGAATGTTACGCATCAAATATTCTGTAATCCCATATATACTGTATCAGCAGTAATAATCATAGTCTGGTCGTCATCATCGTTGTAAGATTGAGGACATTGCACATCGGGCATATTGTAAATTGAAATTATCCGCTATTTTTACGGTATCTTATTTGGCGGTTGGGCAGGCATGGAATTGCCTGCCTGCCTGCCTGCCTGCCTGTCTGTCTGTCTGTCTGTCTGTATGTCTTGTCTGTCTGTC
Source organism: Chaetoderma sp. LZ-2023a (assembly GCA_034401795.1). Classification (NCBI taxonomy): domain Eukaryota; kingdom Metazoa; phylum Mollusca; class Caudofoveata; order Chaetodermatida; family Chaetodermatidae; genus Chaetoderma; species Chaetoderma sp. LZ-2023a. Next base: position 260,929 of record JAVVLW010000034.1, read on the forward strand.
TGTCTGTCTGTCTGTCTGTCTGTCTGTCTGTCTGTCTGTCTTGTCTGTCTGTCTGTCTGTCTGTCTGTCTGTCTGTCTGTCTGTCTGTCTGTCTGTCTGTCTGTCTGTCTGTCTGTCTGTCTGTCTGTCTGTCTGTCTGTCTGTCTGTCTGTCTGTCTGTCTGTCTGTCTGTCTGTCTGTCTGTCTGTCTGTCTGTCTGTCTGTCTGTCTGTCTGTCTGTCTGTCTGTCTGTCTGTCTGTCTGTCTGTCTGTCTGTCTGTCTGTCTGTCTGTCTGTCTGTCTGTCTGTCTGTCTGTCTGTCTGTCTGTCTGTCTGTCTGTCTGTCTGTCTGTCTGTCTGTCTGTCTGTCTGTCTGTCTGTCTGTCTGTCTGTCTGTCTGTCTGTCTGTCTGTCTGTCTGTCTGTCTGTCTGTCTGTCTGTCTGTCTGTCTGTCTGTCTGTCTGTCTGTCTGTCTGTCTGTCTGTCTGTCTGTCTGTCTGTCTGTCTGTCTGTCTGTCTGTCTGTCTGTCTGTCTGTCTGTCTGTCTGTCTGTCTGTCTGTCTTTACATTGAAAAAAACGCATTGGCACAGGAATTTAATTACAAATTTCTTTACCTAAATTTGTCCTATCGAGACCAAGTTTAGATTTACTTAGAGTGGTCCCCCCTTGAGATTAGTTGGGGTAAAATGAACTTATCAGTAGATCGCTTTAACAGGTAAAGGCTGGGATTGATCCTACATTATAGAGAAATCACACACACACACGAATGCACGCCCGCACGCACGCACGCACGCACGCACGCACGCACGCACGCACGCACGCACGCACGCACGCACGCACGCACACATCTGAACGAATGCACGAATGCATGCAATAACACATGCCCACAGTAATACATGCACGAATGCACGCAATAATGCATGCATGAACGCATGCACGAACGAACGCACGAATGCATGCACGCACACACCCACGCACTAATGTACTCACGAATTAATGCACCCACACCCACATACACACACGCACACATACACCCACGCAAGTATAGATGCACACACGTGCGGATGTACGAGCACACACCCACACACATACACACATACGAACAAACGCCCGGACGCACGAACGAACGAACGAACGCACGCACGAACGAACGAACGAACGAACGAACGCACGCACGCACGCACGCACGCACGCACGCACGCACACACGCACACACGTACGCACACATACTTTTGCAGACACAAAATTAAAAGATGTCCTACGGATATGATTTCATGTTGCCCCACCATTGATTTTGGTTGGGATTAGATTTATTTAAGAATAGGTAGGGAGGGATGAAACCTTGTCATTGTTATCAGGAACTATAAGGTCTAACTTTGATCTTACTAGCAAATCTTTCAGGTTTGGATTTCTATTGTAAGCTATTACTGGTCGTGCTTTGATCGGTTCCTTTAATTTAGATTGCAACTGTGAATATTCGTCTTTCATGGTTTTTGCTAATTCAACATTACGTCTATTGTATATGAGTTGAAATGGGATAATTTTGTTCTTTTGTGATATTCCCGAATCTACATTTATTCCAAATGGTGCTTTTGTTTGGAGTGTTCTAATCCAATGGCCTTCTCGGATTTTGCGAAACGAACTCGTTTCTTCCTCACTATCGAAGGTCGGAATCTGTTCTATTGGCATGATTTCAAAATGATGTTCAACTGAATGATCAGGAAGTTGGAAATGTTGAGCAATTGGCGTATCTGCTGAGGTGTTAATATCAGAAACGTGGCGTCTAGCACGCACTCTAAATGCATTTTTGGTTTCACCAACATACTGTTTCTGGCAAAGGGCACAATTGATCAAATAAACTACATTCTCAGAATCACAATGCATATTAGTTCGGATATGATATTCATTTTTAGTTTGAAAGCTCAGGAATGTTTGTTGGTTTACAATATAGTTGTTTACTTTGCATCTATTTTTGTCGCATTTAGAAACTGATCCGTCGCACATGATTGGTTTATTGTGTTTAATTTGGACAGGCTCAAACTCGGGTCCGCTATGAGGTTTTAGATTTTCAAGCTCATTGATGGTGTCTGCTTTAATTTTTCGAAGAAAACGGGCTGAATAGCCTCGTGCTTTCAAAGCATCAAACAGAGTAGAGCATGCACTATTCAGATTTTGCCTGTTGCTAGAGTTTCGAAAAAATCTTATGATTTGCGATTTGATCAAACCTTTAAATGTGTGTGGAGGATGAAATGATTTTTTGTGAAGCAGCTGATGTGAGTCTGTTGGCTTAAAGAATACTTTATATTCTAATTTTCCAGAGGAATCAAATTGAGGACCCTTATAGATCGTGACATCTAAAAAGTCAACAGATGTTCCACTAATAGTAGCTTTTAGCTTGATATTTGAATCTTGGTTATTTAAAATGCGAAAAAATTCCCAAAAGTCTTCTTCTGAATGTTGCCAAACTATGAAGATGTCATCTAGATATCTGAGGTAAAGAAGAGGCTTTTTGGTTGATTTGTTCAGTGCCTCCTCTTCCCACTCCGCAACATAAATCGTGGCAAAATTTGGGCTGAATCGTTTACCCATTGCGCATCCACAGATTTGAAGGTAATTTTCACCATTAAATTGGAAATCGTTTCCTTTAAGACTTAGCTCTAATAATTTTAGAATTTCCGTGTCTGGTCGATCTGGATCAGGAAATTTGACAAAAGAATTCTTAATAGCATTGACTCCAGCATCAATATCTATATTGGTATACATAGCATCTATGTCTAATGTGACTAAATATGCATCTTTCGGAACTGACAATTTGGATAGCTTTGAAAGAAAGTGTTCTGTGTTCTTGAGAAAGCTCTTGTGTCTATTAGCAATGGGCTTTAAATAGTAATCAATATATTCTGAAATGCCATAAGACTCACTGCCACAGTCTGAAATGATGGGTCGTCCAGGTGGTGTCAATGGATCTAACCAGGTGCTGATAGGTTTATGGATTTTAGGCAAGATATAAAATGTCCGATTTTGTGGATTATTCTCACCTAGCAGATACTTTAGCTGTTTCTTATCGATGTACTTATCTGTATGCAATGAATTAAGTATTTCAATGAAATTTTGTCGGTTTTGAGGCCAAATTAAATTATCAAGTTTTCTGTAATGCCTGGTGTTAGTTAACTGCCTTTCGGCCTCGCGGATGTAGTTTTCTCTAGACATAATCACAGTTGCTGAACCTTTATCGGCTGGTTTTATAATAATATTTTGATTTCTACGTAATTTGTTGATAGCCTGTCGTTCGAGAAATGAAAGGTTTTGCTTATTGTTTGTAATTGGCAATGATCTGGCTATACCAGCAACCGTTTTTATGGTTGCTTTAACATTGTCATCAACTAGCCTATCTGGAGGGTCCCAACCGGATTTTCCAGTGAATGGTTTTGACTCTCCATTTAAATTTCGAAAATGATGGGCTATTTTTACTGAATGACCAAAATTAGCTACTTCAATAAGACCTGTGTCTAAAAGCAAATCTAATCCTGTTTTTGGTTTTGGAGTTGGTATAAAAGTAAGACCACGATCGAGAATTGATTTTTCAGATGGTGAGAGATCATAGTCAGCTGCTAAATTGACAAGGTTTGTTCCTAATCCTATGTTAGGGGAGCTATTGCCTTGACCCACATTTAGTTTAAACTAAGTACCGTCAACCAATGGTTATAAATACAATTAGCTGTTTCTTTCGTCCAATGGATTCTATCCTTCTCAACATGAAAATTCGCATCAGAAATTTTGGGGATGACCTTATCAACGTGGCAGTTGGACCTTGCTGATTCGTTGATACGCTTGAGACAGTACCTTTGCCTGTCTGACAAGCTATCAGAGAAGTTAATCTCAGCAAAGTGCAACTCCGCATTAGGGAAGGTGTTTTTAAATTCACGAGCCATGAACCGTAAATGGCTTGAGGCTTTGGTTGGATGCTCATTTTTGGAGTTGATGCCAATATTCAAGATGATCTTCTCCGGGCTAGGGCCATCCTGGTGTCGCATAGCCATTGTTCTGAAATGTGATAATGCGGCACCAGGATAGCACTCAACCTGGATGTCAGGATGGACATCTAAATCAATTCGGGCTAGATTAGAGGACCCTATCATCAGAATCTTTTTGGTGATTCTGGGGATCCTCCACAGGCCCTTGCTATGCGATTGATGACGGTACTTAGCAAACTTCCTGTCAGACAGGTTACTATTATTCTCCATAGGAGGGAGAGGAGGTGGAGACAGAAGAAGAGGAGCAGAAGAAGGTGCGTGAGGAGAAGAGAGATGAAGCGTAGGAGGAAGAGGAGGAGGAGGGATGGAGAGAGGAGATGCAAGAGGAGAAGATTGAGTATGAGGAGCAAGAGGCGGGATTGAGAGAGGAGATGCATAAAGAGAAGAAGTTTGAGGAGGAAGAGGAGGAGGCGGGATTGAGAGAGGAGATGCATGAAGAGAAGAAGTTTGAGGAGGAAGAGGAGGAGGCGGGATTGAGAGAGGAGAAGGAGGAAGAGGAGAAGATCGAGTCAGAAGGTGGCGAGGAGAAGATAGTGGAAGAGATGAGGAAGAGTTGCTAGGTGGTAGATTGGGGGAACAGTGAGTAACAACCCGACAACGGCGCACAGGAGGAGAATTTGTCTTTGGGAGAGCCGGCCATGACTCTGTTACATCATCAACACCAGGTGCTGGTGTTGGTGATGTATACAGATTCGTCCGCTTGGAAGTTGTAGGCGAGGGTGTGAAGGTGGTTGGTGACCGTTGTCGTTTGTTAGTCATTGTTGAATGATAACCTGAACCTGTACTCGGTGTGGCCGCCGGTGTTGGTAGAGACATCACTCTATTTTGCTTATCACTAGCTATTTCTGCCAAAAATTTCCAAAAATTTGTGATTGTCATTGTGGCCAATTTATTTCCAAAATTTTGCCTACCCCATTTCAATGCTATGCCTTTGGCTCTGTCTAGATCAAGAATTACATTAGATTCGGCCACTTTTACCTCTGCCTTTAATTTGTCCAATTTGCTTCGATAATGTTTGATTAAATTTTCTAAGCAGCTATGAGCCCAAATTTGGTTTATCATGCTGGTCGATTTCAAAAATTCGTCATCTCGTAAGGCAGGGCAGAAAAACGAGTTCATCTCCTCCATTTTCATGCTGAGAGATTTCGGGAGAGAGTCTGATGCCAAATGCTCTCGTAAAAGACCATAGTGATGCAAGCATTGCAACACATGGAAGTACATCTTAACCAGTCTCTGAAAGGCCTGAACAGACTGGTTAGGAGCACTTTTGGTTGAAGAAAAGTTGGACGCTGGGTTGCCAGATTTGCGTCCTTTACCTACTGGGCCGTTGAAATTCTTGGCCATTTTAGAACGTAATCAAATTTCTACAGATTTATGTCAAATTTAGTCAGAAAAGTTCAAAAAAGTTAAATTCCAAATATTAACTAGAGCGATATGTGTTGAAACAATTTAGAGACTGAAAAATAAGAACAATTAATACAAGATTATTATATATATATAAAATTAAAGCTTACACTGTCAGTTGCTGGAGCGCTTTCGACGTAATGGTCTTCGTCATGCAGCGAAAAAACTGGTCTAATGGCAACTGATAATTCTTACATATTTATAGGAGAATTACTGCAATGGTGACTACTGATTAACTATTAATTCAGTCTCTCCACAAAAGATCAAACTAAACCCGAAGACCTGCTTTAGATCAATGTGCGCCTTGTGCGCTACTGAAGTTAAACAGCTAATACAAAAGGCGTGATTGCTTAATTATATTGAGCTTATCTAACTGTAGCATGGGTTAGTACGCCGGTTCGTTTCAGGCGATTAAGGTGTGAAAATAACAATGAGGGCTATTTGGTCAGTCATTAGATCAAATGCTGCCGAGATATGTTTAATCATGGCGGCTGAGAATAATTTACTTGTTGTTTGAGTACTGCAAGGGACAGGTTTCCTGAATACAGATTATTTAAAACAAATTCTGACAAGTTATACAGTTTTTTTATCTTGGCGAATCGGTTCACTCAGTCATTACAAAGCGTTGATTACTTCTTTGTAATAAGTTGGCGTTGCCGTGTGTTCGAAAATAGTAACAAATTCTGACTGTTAGGAGTTATACAGTTTTTTGATCTGGGCAAATCGGTTCACTCAGTTATTACAAAGCATTGATTACTTCTTTGTAATAAGTTGGCGTTGCCATGTGTTCGAAAATAGGATTAAACAAATAGTTTTGAGCAGGTCTTTCTGACATAGGATGATCCATTGTGGATTGACTGAATGTTGTTGGTCTAGTGAGATTCCTTCAAAAGAGAGGTGGTTGTAAGTCACAGGTTGTTTGAGCTTTGCACGCTTATATGTCCAACAACCCATGCACTCATTCACCCGCCCAGACACCAGCATATCAATCCATCAATCAGTCCATCCCGCCATCCACCTAAACAAATACTTGATTAAGGGGAGAACAGATTTGTAAACTGATAGACAGATACCCGGTGGATGACTAGACGACTGAACAAATGAATAGGAAAATGGGTGAAAGCTACAACTTGATTTCCGAATTTGGTTTAATTTATTCACTTAGTCATTGCAAAGTGCTAATTGCTTCTTTGCAATGAGTGGGCTGTTGAAAAAATAAGAATAAAATATGACAGGTGGTTGCGGAAGAGAGGTGGTTTGCACCCTTACAAACATATATGTCCAAACAATCCATGCGCCCACCCGGACACCAACCCAGTAATCCATCCATCAGTCCATCCACACAGACAATCAATTGGTGTCTGAGAGGCACAGACCAGTAAACCAATAGAGAGGCCAAGGACAGGTGACAGGATGAGTGAACAGATAGGTGGACGAATGAATGAATGAATGAATGAACATAAGCACATATGAATGCGCGGACGCCCGCCCGCCCGCCCGCACGCCCGCCCGAACGAACGAACGAACGAACGAACGAACGAACGAACGAACGAACGAACGAACGAACGAACGAACGAACGAACGAACGAACGAACGAACGAACGAACGAACGAACGAACGAACGAACGAACGAACGAACGAACGAACGAATGTACACGCGAACGCATGCATGCACGATTGCAGGTATGGACGACCGTGCAAACGAAATATCAGCTACCAGCAGACCAATTCCGACAGTGTATTTATAAATATTAACAGTTTAAAATTGTTTGATTTGGGACAAATATGGAGGCCTGGCACAAGCAAGTCCGTCTTTACATTGAAAAAAACGCATTGGCACAGGAATTTAATTACAAATTTCTTTACCTAAATTTGTCCTATCGAGACCAAGTTTAGATTTACTTAGAGTGGTCCCCCCTTGAGATTAGTTGGGGTAAAATGAACTTATCAGTAGGTCGCTTTAACAGGTAAAGGCTGGGATTGATCCTACATTATAGAGAAATCACACACACACGAATGCACGCCCGCACGCACGCACGCACGCACGCACGCACGCACGCACGCACGCACGCACGCACGCACGCACGCACGCACGCACGCACGCACACATCTGAACGAATGCACGAATGCATGCAATAACACATGCCCACAGTAATACATGCACGAATGCACGCAATAATGCATGCATGAACGCATGCACGAACGAACGCACGAATGCATGCACGCACACACCCACGCACTAATGTACTCACGAATTAATGCACCCACACCCACATACACACACGCACACATACACCCACGCAAGTATAGATGCACACACGTGCGGATGTACGAGCACACACCCACACACATACACACATACGAACAAACGCCCGGACGCACGAACGAACGAACGAACGCACGCACGAACGAACGAACGAACGAACGAACGCACGCACGCACGCACGCACGCACGCACGCACACACGCACACACGTACGCACACATACTTTTGCAGACACAAAATTAAAAGATGTCCTACGGATATGATTTCATGTTGCCCCACCATTGATTTTGGTTGGGATTAGATTTATTTAAGAATAGGTAGGGAGGGATGAAACCTTGTCATTGTTATCAGGAACTATAAGGTCTAACTTTGATCTTACTAGCAAATCTTTCAGGTTTGGATTTCTATTGTAAGCTATTACTGGTCGTGCTTTGATCGGTTCCTTTAATTTAGATTGCAACTGTGAATATTCGTCTTTCATGGTTTTTGCTAATTCAACATTACGTCTATTGTATATGAGTTGAAATGGGATAATTTTGTTCTTTTGTGATATTCCCGAATCTACATTTATTCCAAATGGTGCTTTTGTTTGGAGTGTTCTAATCCAATGGCCTTCTCGGATTTTGCGAAACGAACTCGTTTCTTCCTCACTATCGAAGGTCGGAATCTGTTCTATTGGCATGATTTCAAAATGATGTTCAACTGAATGATCAGGAAGTTGGAAATGTTGAGCAATTGGCGTATCTGCTGAGGTGTTAATATCAGAAACGTGGCGTCTAGCACGCACTCTAAATGCATTTTTGGTTTCACCAACATACTGTTTCTGGCAAAGGGCACAATTGATCAAATAAACTACATTCTCAGAATCACAATGCATATTAGTTCGGATATGATATTCATTTTTAGTTTGAAAGCTCAGGAATGTTTGTTGGTTTACAATATAGTTGTTTACTTTGCATCTATTTTTGTCGCATTTAGAAACTGATCCATCGCACATGATTGGTTTATTGTGTTTAATTTGGACAGGCTCAAACTCGGGTCCGCTATGAGGTTTTAGATTTTCAAGCTCATTGATGGTGTCTGCTTTAATTTTTCGAAGAAAACGGGCTGAATAGCCTCGTGCTTTCAAAGCATCAAACAGAGTAGAGCATGCACTATTCAGATTTTGCCTGTTGCTAGAGTTTCGAAAAAATCTTATGATTTGCGATTTGATCAAACCTTTAAATGTGTGTGGAGGATGAAATGATTTTTTGTGAAGCAGCTGATGTGAGTCTGTTGGCTTAAAGAATACTTTATATTCTAATTTTCCAGAGGAATCAAATTGAGGACCCTTATAGATCGTGACATCTAAAAAGTCAACAGATGTTCCACTAATAGTAGCTTTTAGCTTGATATTTGAATCTTGGTTATTTAAAATGCGAAAAAATTCCCAAAAGTCTTCTTCTGAATGTTGCCAAACTATGAAGATGTCATCTAGATATCTGAGGTAAAGAAGAGGCTTTTTGGTTGATTTGTTCAGTGCCTCCTCTTCCCACTCCGCAACATAAATCGTGGCAAAATTTGGGCTGAATCGTTTACCCATTGCGCATCCACAGATTTGAAGGTAATTTTCACCATTAAATTGGAAATCGTTTCCTTTAAGACTTAGCTCTAATAATTTTAGAATTTCCGTGTCTGGTCGATCTGGATCAGGAAATTTGACAAAAGAATTCTTAATAGCATTGACTCCAGCATCAATATCTATATTGGTATACATAGCATCTATGTCTAATGTGATTAAATATGCATCTTTCGGAACTGACAATTTGGATAGCTTTGAAAGAAAGTGTTCTGTGTTCTTGAGAAAGCTCTTGTGTCTATTAGCAATGGGCTTTAAATAGTAATCAATATATTCTGAAATGCCATAAGACTCACTGCCACAGTCTGAAATGATGGGTCGTCCAGGTGGTGTCAATGGATCTAACCAGGTGCTGATAGGTTTATGGATTTTAGGCAAGATATAAAATGTCCGATTTTGTGGATTATTCTCACCTAGCAGATACTTTAGCTGTTTCTTATCGATGTACTTATCTGTATGCAATGAATTAAGTATTTCAATGAAATTTTGTCGGTTTTGAGGCCAAATTAAATTATCAAGTTTTCTGTAATGCCTGGTGTTAGTTAACTGCCTTTCGGCCTCGCGGATGTAGTTTTCTCTAGACATAATCACAGTTGCTGAACCTTTATCGGCTGGTTTTATAATAATATTTTGATTTCTACGTAATTTGTTGATAGCCTGTCGTTCGAGAAATGAAAGGTTTTGCTTATTGTTTGTAATTGGCAATGATCTGGCTATACCAGCAACCGTTTTTATGGTTGCTTTAACATTGTCATCAACTAGCCTATCTGGAGGGTCCCAACCGGATTTTCCAGTGAATGGTTTTGACTCTCCATTTAAATTTCGAAAATGATGGGCTATTTTTACTGAATGACCAAAATTAGCTACTTCAATAAGACCTGTGTCTAAAAGCAAATCTAATCCTGTTTTTGGTTTTGGAGTTGGTATAAAAGTAAGACCACGATCGAGAATTGATTTTTCAGATGGTGAGAGATCATAGTCAGCTGCTAAATTGACAAGGTTTGTTCCTAATCCTATGTTAGGGGAGCTATTGCCTTGACCCACATTTAGTTTAAACTAAGTACCGTCAACCAATGGTTATAAATACAATTAGCTGTTTCTTTCGTCCAATGGATTCTATCCTTCTCAACATGAAAATTCGCATCAGAAATTTTGGGGATGACCTTATCAACGTGGCAGTTGGACCTTGCTGATTCGTTGATACGCTTGAGACAGTACCTTTGCCTGTCTGACAAGCTATCAGAGAAGTTAATCTCAGCAAAGTGCAACTCCGCATTAGGGAAGGTGTTTTTAAATTCACGAGCCATGAACCGTAAATGGCTTGAGGCTTTGGTTGGATGCTCATTTTTGGAGTTGATGCCAATATTCAAGATGATCTTCTCCGGGCTAGGGCCATCCTGGTGTCGCATAGCCATTGTTCTGAAATGTGATAATGCGGCACCAGGATAGCACTCAACCTGGATGTCAGGATGGACATCTAAATCAATTCGGGCTAGATTAGAGGACCCTATCATCAGAATCTTTTTGGTGATTCTGGGGATCCTCCACAGGCCCTTGCTATGCGATTGATGACGGTACTTAGCAAACTTCCTGTCAGACAGGTTACTATTATTCTCCATAGGAGGGAGAGGAGGTGGAGACAGAAGAAGAGGAGCAGAAGAAGGTGCGTGAGGAGAAGAGAGATGAAGCGTAGGAGGAAGAGGAGGCGGAGGGATGGAGAGAGGAGATGCAAGAGGAGAAGATTGAGTATGAGGAGCAAGAGGCGGGATTGAGAGAGGAGATGCATAAAGAGAAGAAGTTTGAGGAGGAAGAGGAGGAGGCGAGATTGAGAGAGGAGATGCATGAAGAGAAGAAGTTTGAGGAGGAAGAGGAGGAGGCGGGATTGAGAGAGGAGAAGGAGGAAGAGGAGAAGATCGAGTCAGAAGGTGGCGAGGAGAAGATAGTGGAAGAGATGAGGAAGAGTTGCTAGGTGGTAGATTGGGGGAACAGTGAGTAACAACCCGACAACGGCGCACAGGAGGAGAATTTGTCTTTGGGAGAGCCGGCCATGACTCTGTTACATCATCAACACCAGGTGCTGGTGTTGGTGATGTATACAGATTCGTCCGCTTGGAAGTTGTAGGCGAGGGTGTGAAGGTGGTTGGAACATCGTCGTGTCGT
>JAVVLW010000034.1:272889-289399 GCA_034401795.1 Chaetoderma sp. LZ-2023a
TGTAGTGATCGGCGAGGTTTTCTTGGTTATTTAACGCTAGTTAAAGGCTGAGTTGTGTTTTGTAAAATTTTCACTCAAAAAAGTTTCAAATATTTCCTGCCTAAGACTTGTTATCATTAATTTAAGAGAAAGTTAATGTGTTTAAGAAATCTTAACTATCAAGTCTATTGTGCGTATTGCTCGTCATCACTTGTCATGTGCAGCGTTTTAATTCTCCTCTGTGTTCGCAGAAACCGAAGAACCCGGACACTTTGTGCCAGAAGTGTAATAGGTTCATGAAACGCAAGTATCTTGGACATCACTGTGTGGCGTGTGCGAGGTGTAAGGTCGGCAGTCCGTGTGATGTGTGCGCCAAGTGGTCGTCGGCAATGGTGGCTGAGTTTGACAGGGATCGACGGGCGAGGCTGGAGCGCATAGAGAAGGATAAGACAGTGAAGCGTCAGCAGGCGTCGTTGGTTGGACTGGAAGGTCGGCTGAATGAGAGGATGGATTCAGCACTGGGCGTATGGGCGGCCCAGTTCAAGGCCATGTTTGATTCGTTACAGTCCACGGGTCCGGTGAGGCAAGCTGGTGCAGGGCAACCATTAGGTGGCCCGGCTAGTTTTGCTGAGGGCCATGCACCTGACCTTTCTCTGTCCTCGGCTCAAGAGCCGTCGGCAGAGGAAGAAGAGTTCCTGTTGATGGAAGATTCCGGCATGCCGGATCTTTCAATGTCGGCAATGCCGAGTACGTCCCAGGGGTCTCCCTCGGGATTTGTACGGGTTTGCCAGGCGGATGGTGATGTCGACGTTCCGTCGGGCATTTTTCATCCGTCACTTGTGCAACCAGATATGCCGGCGGAGCCGTGGTTTGCGGTTCCGACGGCTATCCCGACGGCGTTGGGTGCGGCTCCTATCGGAGTTACCGTGCCAGCCGTGATTAAGGCGGTCGTAGTCCCGGATCCCGTGTTGGAGCCGATGGACTGCGGAGAATCCGTATCCGACGGGTCGTTGGATACTGGTGCCGCCGGTAGTCGCGCTACGGATGCGCTCTGTCCTGGCAGAGACGTTTATCGTAGCGCTCAGCATGGATCGTCGGTGGCCCTCTCATCTAAGGGTGAGAGGGAAGATGAAAACGGAAGCTCTTTAATGGACGATTCCGCTTTCTGCGCCGAGGCTGAATGGGTGCAGGTCCTAGGATGGATGACCAATCGTCTCGGGTTGGCATCGGATCTCGGATCTCAGCGCGATCCGGCGATGGAGCGGATGTCAGAGCGTGCGGCTAGCGCTCTGTCCAGTGGCTCTTCGGCCATGCCTACACTCCCCTTGGACTCGCAGACTTCTGACATGTTGGAAGTTGCGGCATATCGTCTGGTTCAGCCAGACTATGCATTGCCCAAGGCCCCGAAGGGGATAAGGAGTAGGGTCCGTTTTCCGGAGCAGGCCTATCATCAATACGCCAGGGTTCCACGGCTTTCCGTTGCGGAACGTGAGGCGCTGAATAGGCCGTTGGCTGGGAAGGCCAAGGGGCGGTCACGTCCCTTGGTTTCCCAGACCAACAAAGACCCGTTTAATGAGCTCACGCTCATTGAGGATGCGGCTAGGGCGGCCATGGCTGCGCTGTCGCACGGGTGTACCGTCCTGCAGGGTATGCTGGACTGCACGGCGGAAGGCGGACAGGTGCCAGAGGCTGCTCCCGGAGTTGTTCGGGACACCATGCGCCTGTCTCAGGATTGCCTGGCCAGGGTGATCACAAGAACTTTTGCAGAGCGACGGAGAATGGTTCTCGATTGTGTGGAACCAGGACCGGAAATGAGGGCAGCGTTATCTTCTGTGCCTTTCATTGGTCCAGGCTTGTTCGGCGGCTCGGCACGACAAGCGCTCTCTAAAGTGGCATCGATGGTGGCGGAGCAAGAGGTGGTCGGCAAGTCGTGGAAGTCGACCAAGAGGACTCAGCCGCAACAGTCCTACCGTCAACACAGACAGGACCAGCAGAGGCAGCGTCCTAGATCGCCCTTCCGTCCTTCTGCCCGTGATGCCCATAGGCCATCCGGAGCGCAAGGACCTGGCCGTTCGTCCACATACAAGCCCTCTAGTAAGAGGCCGTATGAGGACGACAGGAAGGGTGGCGGTTCGGGCCGTGGCGGCTACCGTAAGGATAGTCGCGGCGGCGGTTCCGGACCGTCATACCACAAGAAGCCGCGGGGCGGCCGTGGGGCTCGTTCCTGACGGGTTTCCGGCGGAATCAATACCGGCGGCTTTGGAAACAAATGGAGTCGAGAATCTTCACCCGAGCGATGTAGCGTTTTGTCGGCTAATCTCGACCGACAACTGTGTGCAGATTCCTTCCGTCGGAGGCAGACTTCAGCTATTCCTAAGCCAATGGGAACAGGTCGTGCGCGACTATTTAGTCTGTCAGTGGATAAGAAACGGCTACGATCCGGACTGGCTCATCCATCAATCGTTAGTTCCGTTAACCTCGACTCCAATATGGACTCCTATTCCAAGGGAATTAGACCGTCTAGTTGCCATTCAGTCAGAGATAGAATCGCTTCGTCTGAAGAAGGCGATTCACCTGGTAGCCGATCAGTCATCACTGGGCTTCTATTCGATTATGTTCCTAGTTCCGAAGCGTACCGGAGGGTGGAGACCAATTTCACTTCAAGAGTATACTTACCTCCCTAATACTTTTGATATTGCTAAATATTGGCTTTCACTCAATAAACACTCAGATTTAAAACAGTTAGGTGCCCCTACTGGGCAGGGAGTCAGAGCGTAGTCTGGCGGATGCCAGCCCCACCACCGCGCATGCGCAGACTAGCACTTCCTCTTTGCTAGATTATTGGCAAAGAGATCACACATGTTTTTTTGTTCAATAGCTTTTTCGCTCTCTTAAACTGTTTAAGTGGTGTTTGTTTGGAGTGTTAGTCACTTTTTTGGATGGCGGATAGGAATACGTCGCCACAGGAGGACGGAGGACCTTTAAATCAGGTGACTTCTAGTAAAATTAGCGAGTTTTCTTCCCGGTGTATTGTGTTTCCGGGACTCGCGTTTACCGTGATAAGCGCCTTGGTTGGTTGGGTTATATCAACTCGGTGCTACCTAGGACTAATTTCTCTTTCTGTTTATGTCCACAGGTCTGTATGACGCTAGGTGGTGACGTCACAGTACCAGAGAATTAGTATTCTCTCCACCATGGTTCCATTTCCTACTAACACTGTTAGGTTATCTAACCAAATGACAAATTATGTCCAGTGAGTTGGAGGCCTGGTATAAAGGTCTTCTCACTTTGCCCTCTTGATCCAATTCCTTCCCCATGAGGTGGAGAGAGTTAAGAGGCGTGCAGATGGTGGAGTTTCCGGTTCGTCACGTTGGATGGTTTGTCTATACAAAGTGTCAGGTATCTAGTTATTGATAATGTGGTGATGTTAATTATTGTAAACAATCAAAGGGAGATAATTAACATTTTTGCCAGAAAAGAGTTATCTATATGTATCTGATGGTTGTGTAGTCAACTTATCCATTCAGCATACAATTCGTCTTTGCACTTGGATGTTTTGTTGGGATCGAATTTTTCCTGTCACGGGATTAATGACGTCATAATCAGCTGGCTATGTATTTATTAGCAATTCAAGCGCTATGCTGGTTTTTGATGTATATTGATCTTTATGATCGTTTTCCTTCTCCTTGAGTTGGATTGAGTTTCTAAGCTTAACTAGTTGCTCATACTCCTTGTCCTTTGCCCTGTTTCAGGGACCGGGTTGCGCGTCCTGTGGACGTTTTATGCATGTAAAGTTCTGGCCGCATCTGTGTTATCGATGTAGCCCTTGTGGTCCATTGATTAATTGTGACATATGTAAGCACTGGGGGGGCGAGTTAATGTCCGAATTCTTGTGCTGCTTACAGGCGACGGACAAGGTGGTAGAGGAGGAGAAGAAGAAGAAGCGGAAACGAGAGGTTGTAAGTAGGAAGGGTAAGGGGAAGGTCTCGTCCGCGGTGGATATGGAGACCTTCCGGACCGAGATGTTGGGAGAGATGAAGAGGACAATAAAAGATTTGGTTCCAGGGTTGCTTCGTGGCATGCTTCCTGGACCAGATCCTTTATTGTCCTCATCATCGGCTTCGGAGCAGGTAATCCCCGCCTCTGGATCGATTTTCCTTAGTCCGCTTCCGTTGTCCGACGATTCAGAGGTGGCCCCATTAGAGGGGGCGTTCCACGGCCCTGGCAGCAGGCTTATTGCCGCGCCGATAGGGGACCGTGGACGGTTGTCGCTGGAACCCGCTGGCTGCTTATCAGTCCAGGGGTATCCGCACGCCGCGGTGGCCAGTACCTCCTATGGCACCGTTCCTGGTCAGCCCGGGTTAGCTCTCTTTGCTGACCCGGGGTCTAATCTTTCTGACCAGGGTGATGAGGATTACCTGCTAGGGTCGCCGTCTGACGACGTGGACATGGATGAAGACGTTTGTGCACCCCTCGCGGGGAATACAGGCGCTTTTTTCCACAGTATTACTCACCCTGGAGTAAGGTCCGCGGTTCAGGTGGTGGCCCAGGGCGCTGCTGATGGCCAGCGGTACCGCATACCTCGGCTTGCCGAGAGTGTAGCTGGTGCTGGCCGGGCCCGTGGTAGGGCTATATATACCCCGCGCTCTACCGCGGTGCCTGCTCCTGGTCAAACCAGTGATATTCTCATGCCGGTGCTGTCAGGCCCGCATGTTTTCCCTGGCTTGCCAGGTGTATCAGCGTACCCGCCGTCAAGCTCTACTGCTTGCGCTCAGGAGGAAGACGAAGGACCCCGTCTTGTAGAGCGCTCGCAGTTAGCCACGGAGGAGGATTGGTATGACGCTTGCCAGTGGTTGGTGAGCGTTAGGCCTGATCTGCCCGTGGAGCAGTCGGCTAGCCACCGTGTTCACACGCCGTGGTTAGCTGGGAAACCAACTGCTAACGCTATGCCTTCTCTGCCGCTGGCGGAGCATGTCGTTGACATGTTCAAGGCGGCGGAGTCGTCCATTAACACGAGTGGACGTCTCGCGAAGGCCCCTCGCGAGGTGGCCAGGCGTTGTCGCATCGTGCCCCTGGACTACCAGCGGTACGGTGTGGTACCCAAGCCCAGCGTGGATGACCGCGCGGCTTTGGGTGAGGATACGCGGCCAGGCTCCCGTTCTGACGCGGGGGTCTTGTGCGCGAACGCGTTGCGTTCGGCGAATACCGCGTTGCGTGATGCGGAGGAGAGTGGGAGGGCTTCGATTGCCGCTCTGTCCCACGTCTCCCAGCTGTTACAGGGGGTAGTAACGGCATCCGCATCGCGCCAGCCAGGCCCGCTCGCGGTCCAGCGAACCATCCAGGATGGTATTAACCTGGCGCTGGACTGTATGACGCGGGCGGTGACCAGGAGTGTCCGGGCAAGACGCACATTTGCCCTGGACAATCTGTGCCCGTCTCAGGACCTGTATAATAGGCTACTCCGTACGCCTATGACGGGTCCTGGTCTTTTTGGAGGTGAGGGATGTCGCCACCTCCAGGAGACGGTCACCCTGGTGAATAACCAGAGGGCGCTGCGCGAACAGTTTGAGGTGCTGCGTCGTGCTAACGTTCGCGCCGCGGCCCCTGCGTATCGTCCCCTGCAGGCTCGAGGTGGTGCTGGCCAAGTCAGAGGCCAGCCGCCGTCGCAGCGCCGGCCTCGGCCGCGTGCGATTCGGCCAGCAGTGAGGGGGGCGCAGGCTCCTCAGCCGCCGTCAGCCAGGCAGCCGCCCGTGCACCGAGGTGCGCGCGGGGCGGGGCGGGTCGCGCGAGGATCTGGGCGTGGTTATCGTTCCTGACAGGGCGCTTACCGCGGTAAGGACCACGCCGGTGTGTATGGCGACGGAGACAGTGCCGCTCTTGCATGCCTTGTGTCCACCGCGGTCCCTAGGTGGACCGGTGGGAGGCCGGCTAGCCGACCACATGCAAGAGTGGGAACGGTTAACTCAGGACCGTTTAGTCTTGCGATGGCTTTCCGTGGGGTATCATCCAGAGTGGATGACAGGCCCGCCGTCGCGACTGTCTCTGGTGCCTGTCTGGACTCCCATTCCGAGAGATCCAGATCAAAGGTTGTGTATCGAGGAGGAGATAAATTCCCTCGTACAGAAAGGAGCTATTCAGCCGGCACAAAGGTGTCCGGGCTTCTATTCAACCCTGTTCTTGGTAACAAAACGCACCGGTGGGTGGAGACCGATTCTCAACCTCAAGCCATTGAACAAGTTCATCGAGACGCCCAGTTTCAAGATGGAAACGGTGCGCTCGGTGTTGGCGGGGTTGGAGAGGGGGATGTGGACGGCGTCGATAGATTTGAAGGACGCTTATTTCCACATCCCCATCCACAGGAGTTTCTGTCGCTTCCTGAGATTTGCATTCCAGGGCAGACAGTGGGAATTCAGGGTGTTGCCCTTCGGAATTTCCACGGCTCCTCGGGTTTTCACCCGTGTGGTTCTTGCGATCACA
Organism: Chaetoderma sp. LZ-2023a; assembly: GCA_034401795.1. Lineage (NCBI taxonomy): Eukaryota > Metazoa > Mollusca > Caudofoveata > Chaetodermatida > Chaetodermatidae > Chaetoderma > Chaetoderma sp. LZ-2023a. The sequence continues at coordinate 279,346 of JAVVLW010000034.1, forward strand.
GCATACCTCCGCAGGAGAAGCATAGCAGTCCACACGTACATAGACGACTGGCTGTTGAAAGCGCACACCCGGGAAAGTTTGTCCGCCAATCTGGAGATTGTTTTGAAAATTCTCACAGACTTGGGCTGGATGATCAATTTCCCAAAATCAGAGCTGACTCCATCCCAGAAGTTTGTTTACCTGGGGATGTTCTTCGATCTGGAGACAGGATATGTTTATCCTACTCAGGAGAGAGTTCAAATACTCATCTCGTTGATTCAGTCAGTGTGCGACAGTCGTCATGTCCTGGCACGGGTTTACTTGAGAATGCTGGGGTTGATGGTTTCGTTGGAACCAGTCATTCCTCAGGCCGCCTTACGCAGGCGGCCGATCCAGTTGTTTCTCATGACACAATGGACCCAGAGTACAGGTTCGCTGGACTCGAAGGTGTCAGTGTTGGCGCCTCTGATTCACCACCTGCAATGGTGGTTGAATACAGAGAATCTCTTGCCGGGGGTTTTGCTAACCCCTCCCCACCCTCAGGTGACTGTGTATACAGATGCATCGATGGAGGGCTGGGGAGCTTGCCTGGAAGAATCCACGATATCAGGGCTTTGGAATCTGGAACAGTCACAGGAACATATAAATCTACTGGAGCTAAGAGCAGTAGTCCTGGGCCTGGAACATTTCTTACAGAAAGTTCAGGGCAAGATTGTTCTTATTCGTTCAGACAACTCAACAGTTGTGACTTACATAAACCGCCAGGGCGGAACGAAGTCGCCCAGTCTCTGTATGATGACATGGAAACTGCTTTGTTGGTGTCTGGATCACCAGATTACCTTGAAAGCAGTTCATATTCCGGGAAGGTTAAACCTGCTAGCAGACTCATTGAGCCGAAGGATGAGTGTTTTACCCACGGAATGGCAACTAAATCAATGTGTGGCGGATCGTCTGTTCGACCATTGGGGGAAACCCAACATCGATTTGTTCGCAACGAAGAAGAATGCGAAGATGACGACGTACGTCTCTCCGATTCCGGATCCAAGCGCTTTCGCAACAGATGCGTTAGCTATCAGCTGGGGGAGAATGTATGCATACGCATTCCCTCCAGCAATCCTGATTCCAAAAATTCTTCAGAAAATCAGACAAGAGGAATGCCAAGTGCTTCTGATCGCCCCGGATTGGCCAAGCCGATCATGGTATACGGATCTGCTGGACCTTCTGGTCTGCAATCCGGTTCCTCTGCCTCTGATGGACGATATTATCTTCCAGGGCATGGCCCTTCACAACAATCCGTCAATGTTCAGATTGACTGCGTGGATGTTGTCAAGGAATCTAGAATTAAGGAGGGCTTTTCTGAGCAAGCAGCCATGTTTATGGCCAAGGCCAGGAGGGGGTCAACCTCCAGAGCATATAATTATAAAATCAACAGATTTGCAGAATGGTGCTCAAAAAGATGTATTGATCCAATGGATTCATCTATTCAAGTAGTAGCTGATTTCCTCTGTCACCTCTATGATGCCTATAGCCTCAAGCCTAACTCTATTGCTGGTTATAAGTCAGCATTAATGTCTGTTATTCCTTGCTTGGCTAAGAGGGGAAGTGATGAAGTAAATACATTGAATGTATTAATTAAAGGCATGGGCAATCTAAGACCAAGGAATCCTCCTGTGATTCCGTCTTGGAGTTTATCGCTAGTGCTTCAAGTACTAGGTGATAAGCCTTTTGAACCACTTAGTTCCATTTCTATGAAACTATTAACACTGAAGACTGTGTTTTTAATTGCTGCGGCCTCGGCTAGGCGTAGGAGTGAGATTCATGCCTTATCAGCCGAGGATGACCGTTTTGTGGTTTCAGGGGAAGGCCTTAAGCTGCTACCTAGGATTAATTTCTTGGCTAAAAATCAGTCGTTGAAATATCCAGGTCAACCTATTATTTTGCCTGCTTTAACTAGATATGATCCTAATTCTAAAGCATGGTGTCCCGTCCGGGCGCTGCGCCGGTACAAACAACGTACGGCGGCATGGCGCACCGACCAGTCAGCGTTATGGTTGTCATATATTGAACCCCATGGGAGGGCTTCTAAGGACACCATTTCCAGGTGGATTGTGGAATGCATTCAGTTTTGCCATAAATCCGCCACCGGGAAGCAGGTTGACGTGGCCAAGGCTCACAGTGTCCGCGGCGTAGTGACATCCACGGCCCTATTTAATGGGGTCCCTGTGGATGATATTATGTCGGTGGCTCAGTGGCACTGTGAGTCAAGTTTTACAGACCATTATCTCCGTGACACCTCTAATCCTCTCGCCTTGTCGGTTTTGAAAAAATAAATCGGTTTATATTTTTTGAGGTGATTTCCTCATTACTTATATATATCACAATTAATTTATGGAAACACCCACTTTTTTGGGCCTGCATCAGTCTTTACCGATGGGAAGATGATGTCAGCAGCCATTTTCAACAAGGTCAGTCTTGTTCATGTGTTGTCCGTTGTTGATTGTATTGTCACGATTACCCGTTATTAATATGGTGATGGTTTGTGTATTTGTGTGGTTCATTGTTGAGAGTTACGAAAATGGAGCTTTTTCGTCTCTGTCCTGTAGTACATGGCACTTGTACGTAGAGAGCGTATAGGACATTGAGGTCAGTCGACTCTTCCTCCCTGGAAGGAGGGGGGGGGAGCGCATATGACAATCGGTCATCTCTCATTCATCGGTGGTGTTATCCGATGGTTAGTCAAATCCTGACTGTTTTTTCTTACAGTTTCAGAAGTTAAGTGCCTTAAACGCAGAAAAGCGTATAGGGATGAGCTGGTCTTTTGACCTCGCCTCCCTCCCGCCAGATTCACTTTCGAATTCTGGCAATATCAAAAGTATTAGGGAGGTAAGTATACTCTTGAAGTGAAATAAACGAAATCTAGGATTTCTTTTTTCACGAGAGAGTTGATACTTACCTCCCTAGATACGGACCCGGCCTCTCCACCCCACAGAGGCTCGGTCTTCAGGCTCTTAATAGTTGCATGTGTGTCAGCCAATAATCTAGTCAGAGGAAGTGCTAGTCTGCGCATGCGCGGTGGTGGGGCTGGCATCCGCCAGACTACGCTCTGACTCCCTGCCCAGTAGGGGCACCTAACTGTTTTAAATCTGAGTGTTTATTGAGTGAAAGCCAATATTTAGCAATATCAAAAGTATTAGGGAGGTAAGTATCAACTCTCTCGTGAAAAAAGAAATCCTAGATTTCGTTTATTCTCAATCTCAAACCGTTGAACAAATTTATTCTTTCTCCCAGGTTTCAGATGGAGACGGTAGCAGCTGTGATGGCAGGCCTCAGGAAAGGCATGTGGGCGGTATCAATAGATCTGAAGGATGCTTATTTTCATATTCCAATGTCAATTCCCTTTCAGAAGTACCTGCGATTTGCATTCCAAGACAATGTTTGGGAATTCAATGCTCTTCCATTCGGCCTGACCACGGCTCCGAGGGTCTTCACCAAGGTGGTTCTCGCCATGACTTCTTTACTTCGCAGGAGAAACATAGCTGTTCACACTTACATAGACGACTGGCTGCTAAAGGCGGGGAATCCAGTCACTCTGCGCAGCAATCTGGAGGTAGTCCTAGACTTATTGAAGAAGCTAGGATGGATTGTGAATCTAGAGAAATCAGAACTGACTCCATCCCAGGAGTTTGTTTATCTGGGGAATTTTTTTCAATCTCAGGGACGGCGTAGCTTTTCCGGCGGAGAGCAGAGTCAGAAGCCTGATTGCAGTGTTGGAGTCAGTTTCTCTAGGAGCCTATCTGACGGCACGTCAATTTCTCAGAATACTCGGTTTGCTAGTATCTCTGGAGAGGGTGGTGCCATATGCGGCGCTCAGGCGCAGGCCGATTCAGATGTATTTGATGTCGTTCTGGTCACAGAGAACAGATCCGTTATCTCTGAGAATACCAGTGAAAGAACCATTGATATTCCACCTTCAGTGGTGGTTGTCGGAACAGAATCTCCTGCGAGGTGTTCCTCTACAACCTCCTCAACCTCAGATGTCCATGTTCACGGATGCGTCGTTGACAGGTTGGGGAGCGGTATTGGACAATCAGTCAGTGTCCGGGGAATGGGATCGGACCAATGCGCAGAAACATATCAATGTACTCGAGCTATTAGCGGTGGTATTAGCACTGCAGAAGTTCGAGGGTCGAGTTCAAGACAAAATTGTCCTAGTAAGGACAGACAACTCAACAGTGGTGTCTTATTTAAACCGCCAAGGCGGGACAAGATCACCGGAGTTGTGTATGATGGTTTGGAACCTTCTGCTGTGGTGCCAAGAGAGGAATATTATTCTTCGGGCAGCACACATTCCAGGAAGATTGAACATCTTAGCGGATGCTCTCAGTCGAAGGACGGTTTGTCGTCCGACGGAATGGCAGCTCAACCAAGTGGTAGCAGAGGTTCTATTCAAACAATGGGGCAAGCCGAATGTCGACCTATTTGCGATGAAGTCAAACGCAAAGATGGTCACGTACGTGTCACCGATCCCGGACCCGTTGGCTCTAGCAGTAGACGCACTGGCGATAAGTTGGAAGGGAATGTACGCGTATGCGTATCCTCCAACAATTCTCATCCCGAAAGTTCTGGCAAAGATAAGAGAGGGGATGTGCCAAGTACTACTGATCGCTCCTTATTGGCCAGGCCGATCATGGTTTACGGATCTGCTGGACCTTCTGGTCTGCAGTCCAATCCCTCTTCCAGACACAAGAGATGTAATCTCTCAGAACAAGGGTCTGTACCTTCACGACAGACCAGAAATGTTCAAATTGACTGCATGGATGTTGTCAAGCAGCGTGCAATTGAGGGTGGCTTTTCTGAGCAAGCAGCGAAGTTTGTTGCTTCGGCCAGAAGAGTTTCTACCACAAAAACATATAATTATAGAATCAACAAATTTGCACAGTGGTGTGAGAGAAGAGATATTGATCCCTTTTCTGCATCTGTTCAACACGTAGCAGACTTTATCTGTCATTTATACGAAGTTGACAAACTTGTACCTTCTACCCTAGCAGCATATAAGTCTGCATTAGCTTCTGTCATTCCTAGTCTCACCATTGGGGGAGTAGAGAATGACACCTTGAATGAAGTTATTAAAGGAATGAGCAATCTGCGACCTAGACAGCCAATTCCTATCCCGTCATGGAATCTATCTCTTGTTCTACAGGTTTTAGGGCATGCTCCCTTTGAACCGATTAGAACTATTGACATTAAACTGTTAACTATTAAATCAGTTTTCTTGGTTGCAGCAGCGTCGGCGAGAAGGAGAAGCGAGATCCATGCGCTTTCTGCCGAACAAGACCGTTTTGTCGTCACGGGTGAAGGTTTAAGATTACTTCCACGTCTTTGTTTCCTGGCAAAGAATCAGTCACTTAAATATCCAGGACAGCCGATCAATTTGCCAAGTTTAACTAGACATGACCCAAATTCTTGTACTTGGTGTCCTGTCAGATGTCTTAAGATGTATAAGAAACGTACTTCTGAGTGGAGAGACGACCCGAAATCTCTGTGGTTATGTCTCAAAGCTCCCCATTTACGTGCTTCGAAAGATACTATTTCTCGTTGGATAGTTGATGCTATTCAGATGTCGCATAAGATCGCTACAGGAAAGCAGATTGATCGTGCGAATGCCCATGAGGTCCGAGCACTAGCAGCATCATCGGCCCTTTATAAGGGTGTCTCTTTAGAGCAGGTGATGTCTGTAGCACAATGGCATGCCGAGTCGTCATTCACTGATTTCTACCTTCGAGACATCTCCAGCACACTTAATCCAGTAGCCGTCGCCAATCTGTCGAACCTAAACTAAGCCACGTCCGACCACTACTTCGCACACATCACAAAGGACTTCCGCCTACACTGACCAAGCGCTATGCACATGACTGAGTACGACCGTGGATTGGGCCTAGCTCCTGTGATGATCAATAACAGATCGACCATTCAAAAATGGTGAGTTTTTACATTAATTAAGTGACTATAAATATGTTTACTTCCAGTCGAAATACCAGACTGAGTAAGTGAATAGTCTGGTACAAGAGTATATTTATCCTCTCATACAGACATGAGCCTCATTCCAGTTTGAAAATCTAATCGATATACTGTTAGTTTTTTTCAAAGATTTGAAGTTGTAGTAGCTTCTTTGCACTCTACTGGACTGCCCTAGCTGAGACTTGGGGCTGACACGGGTCTGGTGGGTGTTGCATCCCCATGGACATCCCTCTGGTTTTGTGCGGACAAAAGAGGGGGGGGAGCGCGGTCTAGACCATGGAAGTTTAGCACTCTATGAGTCAGATAGCAGAACCCAAGCGTATGCCAGGGTTTTAGTCTCTTCACAACCTTCTCTGTTGGATGGTTGATGAGTGCTGGTTCGAGCCTCACCTCCTCCCACCGGCATTTCCTGGCTGTCGAAATCCGGAGTTTATCATAATAGTACATCTGGTAAGTATTATTCGAAGTAGAATCAAAAAAGCATCCGCTTTTGTTTCTACGAGAATTCTTAATACTTACCAGATGTACTATGGCCCTGCCTCAGCCGCCCCGCTGAGGTGAGGCTGAGCTGCTTTCGCAGTTTGCCAAGGCAAACATAAGACGAATCTGACTGTGATTGGGAATAGACTCGGTACCTGCGGCTATGGTATTCCCGGACACAGTATGGGCAGGACCAGGAGAGTGCGGAGTTTTAATTGTTTATTTTGACCTAGACTGGATAATAGACATTATCATAATAGTACATCTGGTAAGTATTAAGAATTCTCGTAGAAACAAAAGCGGATGCTTTTTTGAATCTGCGACCTAGACAGCCAATTCCTATCCCGTCATGGAATCTATCTCTTGTTCTACAGGTTTTAGGGCATGCTCCCTTTGAACCGATTAGAACTATTGACATTAAACTGTTAACTATTAAATCAGTTTTCTTGGTTGCAGCAGCGTCGGCGAGAAGGAGAAGCGAGATCCATGCGCTTTCTGCCGAACAAGACCGTTTTGTCGTCACGGGTGAAGGTTTAAGATTACTTCCACGTCTTTGTTTCCTGGCAAAGAATCAGTCACTTAAATATCCAGGACAGCCGATCAATTTGCCAAGTTTAACTAGACATGACCCAAATTCTTGTGCTTGGTGTCCTGTCAGATGTCTTAAGATGTATAAGAAACGTACTTCTGAGTGGAGAGACGACCCGAAATCTCTGTGGTTATGTCTCAAAGCTCCCCATTTACGTGCTTCGAAAGATACTATTTCTCGTTGGATAGTTGATGCTATTCAGATGTCGCACAAGATCGCTACAGGAAAGCAGATTGATCGTGCGAATGCCCATGAGGTCCGAGCACTAGCAGCATCATCGGCCCTTTATAAGGGTGTCTCTTTAGAGCAGGTGATGTCTGTAGCACAATGGCATGCCGAGTCGTCATTCACTGATTTCTACCTTCGAGACATCTCCAGCACACTTAATCCAGTAGCCGTCGCCAATCTGTCGAACCTAAACTAAGCCACGTCCGACCACTACTTCGCACACATCACAAAGGACTTCCGCCTACACTGACCAAGCGCTATGCACATGACTGAGTACGACCGTGGATTGGGCCTAGCTCCTGTGATGATCAATAACAGATCGACCATTCAAAAATGGTGAGTTTTTACATTAATTAAGTGACTATAAATATGTTTACTTCCAGTCGAAATACCAGACTGAGTAAGTGAATAGTCTGGTACAAGAGTATATTTATCCTCTCATACAGACATGAGACTCATTCCAATTTGAAAATCTAATCGATATACTGTTAGTTTTTTCAAAGATTTGAAGTTGTAGTAGCTTCTTTGCACTCTACTGGACTGCCCTAGCTGAGACTTGGGGCTGACACGGGTCTGGTGGGTGTTGCATCCCCATGGACATCCCTCTGGTTTTGTGCGGACAAAAGAGGGGGGGGGAGCGCGGTCTAGACCATGGAAGTTTAGCACTCTATGAGTCAGATAGCAGAACCCAAGCGTATGCCAGGGTTTTAGTCTCTTCACAACCTTCTCTGTTGGATGGTTGATGAGTGCTGGTTCGAGCCTCACCTCCTCCCACCGGCATTTCCTGGCTGTCGAAATCCGGAGTTTATCATAATAGTACATCTGGTAAGTATTATTCGAAGTAGAATCAAAAAAGCATCCGCTTTTGTTTCTACGAGAATTCTTAATACTTACCAGATGTACTATGGCCCTGCCTCAGCCGCCCCGCTGAGGTGAGGCTGAGCTGCTTTCGCAGTTTGCCAAGGCAAACATAAGACGAATCTGACTGTGATTGGGAATAGACTCGGTACCTGCGGCTATGGTATTCCCGGACACAGTATGGGCAGGACCAGGAGAGTGCGGAGTTTTAATTGTTTATTTTGACCTAGACTGGATAATAGACATTATCATAATAGTACATCTGGTAAGTATTAAGAATTCTCGTAGAAACAAAAGCGGATGCTTTTTTGATACTGTAGCTTTCGTTGTCGGCATGATAAAAGGCTAAAGTGTCTGAGATAGATTATGGGTGGCAAATTCTGTCACATGAATGGTTAGTCTAAGATAAATTGAGATTTCTTTGAATGTAACAGGGTTGTGTGATTACCCGAGATCGCATCGCTAAGTCTACGCCTACTGAAGTGTGGTGCATGAATGATACAATGTGGTATATCCTTGAGACTAACTATGATCACTGGAAGGCACCACCATTCTTTGATAATCGCCGCACACCAGCCATCCACTGTATGGAAAAAATGTCTGCAAAGGTGAGTGTTATAGTTTCATCCAGGCATGCATAGCATTTATAATGTTCACAACATGAAATATTACTGATTATTGTGAAAATCATTTGACTGAAATCTGTTGCTACCTGTTTTGAATCAATTTGTATTTAACATGTTTGACAGATTTTTTTCTCCCCTGGCATGACATGTGAATTGATCTTATTGCAACAAGTGTATCTAATGAAATGTATGCACTTCCACCCCTCCTGCCATACAAGTGTGATGTCTAGCTTCGCACGAACTGGATCATATTAACGGTTTCACCTCTGTAATCCAATTCACATTTCCAGTTTTTCCATCCATCACATGACATCATAATCAACTAAGTGAAATATATGCAGACGTCATAATCATGACATCATGAATGATTCAAAATAGTGTGTCTTTAATGCTTAATAGTCCGACACGTATGAATTGTATGTCTTTGGTATTTAATAAACATGCTGTTGAATATTTTGAAACTAATTTGTCTGGGTGCCTCTTGCTTCACACGAAATGGATCATATGAACGGTTTCAGCTCTGCTATCCAATTCACCTTTCAATTTATCCATCCATCACATGAGGTCCTAATCAACTAAGTGACATGTATGCTGACGTCATAATCATGATGTCATGAATGATTTGAAATAATGCTTTAATGCTTAATAGTCTGACATGTTGTACAAGTTGTACGTCTTTGCTATTTAATAAACATGCTGTTGAATATTTTGAAACTAATTTGACCCAGTCGAATTAAGTTTCTAAATATTCTACAGCTTACCTGCATAGTTTTCTGGAAATTGATAGTCAGGGTGTTCAGAGATCGATGCATCCAAACACGAGCATTGCGTGGTTGGAGCTTAGATAGAACTGGAAAGTTTCACTGCTGTTATACTACTAGATCTCATTTTCGTGGCAACCTCAGAAGTATGTTTCCAGACATTATAGAGAATATATTGTATGTGATGGTGCTGAAATGACTAATATATTTATCATTTAAAATAAAAATTCTTTTATGATCCAAAATGCTGAAAATAATTTCTCAGTACCTGTTAGTCACAATTTTATGTGAAAAGGTCCCCAGACTCCCAAGTCACTCACTTTATTTTGTCATCCATGACAATCCAGATCTACCCTTGATAACCATGTCTGTTTTCACTTCAAGAGTATACTTACCTCCCTAATACTTTTGGATATTGCTAAATATTGGCTTTCACTCAATAAACACTCAGATTTAAAACAGTTAGGTGCCCCTACTGGGCAGGGAGTCAGAGCGTAGTCTGGCGGATGCCAGCC
>JAVVLW010000034.1:289899-317241 GCA_034401795.1 Chaetoderma sp. LZ-2023a
CGACACGACGATGTTGCTCCATTGCACAAACAACACATTACAATTGCTCATTCATTTTGATAGTTGTCTTATCACCCCATTGCACAAACAACACATTACAATTGCTCATTCATTTTGATAGTTGTCCTATCAGCCCCATTGCACAAACAACACATTACAATTGCTCATTCATTTTGATAGTTGTCTATCAGCCCCATTGCACAAACAACACTTACAATTGCTCATTCATTTGATAGTTGTCCTATCAGCCCCATTGCACAAACAACACATTACAATTGCTCATTCATTTTGATAGTTGTCCTATCAGCCCCATTGCACAAACAACACATTACAATTGCTCATTCATTTAGATAGTTGTCTTATCAGCCCCATTGCACAAACAACACATTACAATTGCTCATTCATTTTGATAGTTGTCCTATCAGCCCCATTGCACAAACAACACCTTACAATTGCTCATTCATTTTGATAGTTGTCTTATCAGCCCCATTGCACAAACAACACATACAATTGCTCACTCATTTTGATAGTTGTCTATCAGCCCCATTGCACAAACAACACATTACAATTGCTCATTCATTTTGATAGTTGTCCTATCAGCCCCATTGCACAAACAACACTTACAATTGCTCATTCATTTTGATAGTTGTCCTATCAGCCCCATTGCACAAACAACACATTACAATTGCTCATTCATTTTGATAGTTGTCCTATCAGCCCATTGCACAAACAACACATTACAATTGCTCATTCATTTTGATAGTTGTCCTATCAGCCCCATTGCACAAACAACACATTACAATTGCTCATTCATTTTGATAGTTGTCCTATCAGCCCCATTGCACAAACAACACATTACAATTGCTCATTCATTTTGATAGTTGTCCTATCAGCCCCATTGCACAAACAACACATTACAATTGCTCATTCATTTTGATAGTTGTCCTATCAGCCCCATTGCACAAACAACACATTACAATTGCAAATTCATTTTGATAGTTGTCCTATCAGCCCCATTGCGCAAACAACACATTACAATTGCTCATTCATTTTGATAGTTGTCCTATCAGCCCCATTGCGCAAACCACACATTACAATTGCTCATCCATTTTGATAGTTGTCCTATCAGCCCCATTGCGCAAACAACACCTTACAATTGCTCATCCATTTTGATAGTTGTCCTATCAGCCCCATTGCGCAAACAACACATTACAATTGCTCATTCATTTTGATAGTTGTCCTATCAGCCCATTGCACAAACAACACATTACAATTGCTCATTCATTTTGATAGTTGTCCTATCAGCCCCATTGCACAAACAACACCTTACAATTGCTCATTCATTTTGATAGTTGTCCTATCAGTCCCATTGCACAAACAACACATTACAATTGCTCATTCATTTTGATAGTTGTCCTATCAGCCCCATTGCACAAACAACACATTACAATTGCTCATTCATTTTGATAGTTGTCCTATCAGCCCCATTGCGCAAACAACACATTACAATTGCTCATTCATTTTGATAGTTGTCCTATCAGCCCCATTGCGCAAACAACACATTACAATTGCTCATCCATTTTGATAGTTGTCCTATCAGCCCCATTGCGCAAACAACACCTTACAATTGCTCATCCATTTTGATTGTTGTCCTATCAGCCCATTGCGCAAACAACACATTACAATTGCTCATTCATTTTGATAGTTGTCCTATCAGCCCCATTGCGCAAACAACACCTTACAATTGCTCATTCATTTTGATAGTTGTCCTATCAGCCCCATTGCGCAAACAACACCGTACAATTGCTCATTCATTTTGATAGTTGTCCTATCAGCCCCATTGCGCAAACAACACATTACAATTGCTCATTCATTTTGATAGTTGTCCTATCAGCCCCATTGCGCAAACAACACATTACAATTGCTCATTCATTTTGATAGTTGTCCTATCAGCCCCATTGCACAAACAACACCTTACAATTGTTCATTCATTTTGATAGTTGTCCTATCAGCCCCATTGCACAAACAACACATTACAATTGCTCATTCATTTTGATAGTTGTCCTATCAGCCCCATTGCACAAACAACAACTTACAATTGCTCATTCATTTTGATAGTTGTCCTATCAGCCCCATTGCACAAACAACACATTACAATTGCTCATTCATTTTGATAGTTGGTTGTCCTATCAGCCCCATTGCACAAACAACACATTACAATTGCTCATTCATTTTGATAGTTGTCCTATCAGCCCCATTGCACAAACAACACATTACAATTGCTCATTCATTTTGATAGTTGTCCTAGCAGCCCCATTGCACAAACAACACATTACAATTGCTCATTCATTTTGATAGTTGTCCTATCAGCCCCATTGCACAAACAACACATTACAATTGCTCATTCATTTTGATAGTTGTCTTATCAGCCCCATTGCACAAACAACACCTTACAATTGCTCATTCATTTTGATAGTTGTCCTATCAGCCCCATTGCACAAACAACACCTTACAATTGCTCATTCATTTTGATAGTTGTCCTATCAGCCCCATTGCACAACAACACATTACAATTGCTCATTCATTTTGATAGTTGTCTTATCAGCCCCATTGCACAAACAACACCTTACAATTTCTCATTCATTTTGATAGTTGTCCTATCAGCCCCATTGCACAAACAACACATTACAATTGCTCATTCATTTTGATAGTTGTCCTATCAGCCCCATTGCACAAACAACACATTACAATTGCTCATTCATTTTATAGTTGTCCTATCAGCCCCATTGCACAAACAACACCTTACAATTGCTCATTCATTTTGATAGTTGTCTTATCAGCCCCATTGCACAAACAACACATTACAATTGCTCATTCATTTTGATAGTTGTCCTATCAGCCCCATTGCACAAACAACACCTTACAATTGCTCATTCATTTTGATAGTTGTCCTATCAGCCCCATTGCACAAACAACACATTACAATTGCTCATTCATTTTTGATAGTTGTCCTATCAACCCCATTGCACAAACAACACATTACAATTGCTCATTCATTTTGATAGTTGTCCTATCAGCCCCATTGCATAAACAACACATTACAATTGCTCATTCATTTTGATAGTTGTCCTATCAGCCCCATTGCACAAACAACACATTACAATTGCTCATTCATTTTGATAGTTGTCCTATCAGCCCCATTGCACAAACAACACATTACAATTGCTCATTCATTTTGATAGTTGTCCTATCAGCCCCATTGCACAAACAACACATTACAATTGCTCATTCATTTTGATAGTTGTCCTATCAGCCCCATTGCACAAACAACACATTACAATTGCTCATTCATTTTGATAGTTGTCCTATCAGCCCCATTGCACAAACAACACATTACAATTGCTCATTCATTTTGATAGTTGTCCTATCAGCCCCATTGCGCAAACAACACATTACAATTGCTCATCCATTTGATAGTTGTCCTATCAGCCCCATTGCGCAAACAACACCTTACAATTGCTCATCCATTTTGATAGTTGTCCTATCAGCCCCATTGCCCAAACAACACATTACAATTGCCCATTCATTTTGATAGTTGTCCTATCAGCCCCATTGCGCAAACAACACCTTACAATTGCTCATTCATTTTGATAGTTGTCCTATCAGCCCCATTGCGCAAACAACACCTTACAATTGCTCATTCATTTTGATAGTTGTCCTATCAGCCCCATTGCGCAAACAACACATTACAATTGCTCATTCATTTTGATAGTTGTCCTATCAGCCCCATTGCGCAAACAACACATTACAATTGCTCATTCATTTTGATAGTTGTCCTATCAGCCCCATTGCACAAACAACACCTTACAATTGTTCATTCATTTTGATAGTTGTCCTATCAGCCCCATTGCACAAACAACACATTACAATTGCTCATTCATTTTGATAGTTGTCCTATCAGCCCCATTGCACAAACAACACATTACAATTGCTCATTCATTTTGATAGTTGTCCTATCAGCCCCATTGCACAAACAACACATTACAATTGCTCATTCATTTTGATAGTTGTCCTATCAGCCCCATTGCACAAACAACACATTACAATTGCTCATTCATTTTGATAGTTGTCCTATCAGCCCCATTGCACAAACAACACATTACAATTGCTCATTCATTTTGATAGTTGTCCTATCAGCCCCATTGCACAAACAACACATTACAATTGCTCATTCATTTTGATAGTTGTCCTATCAGCCCCATTGCGCAAACAACACATTACAATTGCTCATTCATTTTGATAGTTGTCCTATCAGCCCCATTGCGCAAACAACACATTACAATTGCTCATTCATTTTGATAGTTGTCCTATCAGCCCCATTGCGCAAACAACACATTACAATTGCTCATTCATTTTGATAGTTGTCCTATCATCCCCATTGCGCAAATAACACATTACAATTGCTCATTCATTTTGATAGTTGTCCTATCAGCCGCATTGCGCAAACAACACCTTACAATTGCTCATTCATTTTGATAGTTGTCTTATCAGCCCCATTGTACAAACAACACCTTACAATTGCTCATTCATTTTGATAGTTGTCCTATCAGCCCCATTGCACAAACAACACCTTACAATTGCTCATTCATGTTGATAGTTGTCCTATCAGCCCCATTGCACAAACAACACATTACAATTGCTCATTCATTTTGATAGTTGGCTTATCAGCCCCATTGCACAAACAACACCTTACAATTGCTCATTCATTTTGATAGTTTTCCTATCAGCCCCATTGCACAAACAACACATTACAATTGCTCATTCATTTTGATAGTTGTCCTATCAGCCCCATTGCACAAACAACACATTACAATTGCTCATTCATTTTGATAGTTGTCCTATCAGCCCCATTGCACAAACAACACCTTACAATTGCTCATTCATTTTGATAGTTGTCTTATCAGCCCCATTGCACAAACAACACATTACAATTGCTCATTCATTTTGATAGTTGTCCTATCAGCCCCATTGCACAAACAACACCTTACAATTGCTCATTCATTTTGATAGTTGTCCTATCAGCCCCATTGCACAAACAACACATTACAATTGCTCATTCATTTTGATAGTTGTCCTATTAACCCCATTGCACAAACAACACATTACAATTGCTCATTCATTTTGATAGTTGTCCTATCAGCCCCATTGCACAAACAACACATTACAATTGCTCATTCATTATGATAGTTGTCCTATCAGCCCCATTGCACAAACAACACATTACAATTGCTCATTCATTTTGATAGTTGTCCTATCAGCCCCATTGCACAAACAACACATTACAATTGCTCATTCATTATGATAGTTGTCCTATCAGCCCCATTGCACAAACAACACATTACAATTGCTCATTCATTTTGATAGTTGTCCTATCAGCCCCATTGCACAAACAACACATTACAATTGCTCATTCATTTTGATAGTTGTCCTATCAGTCCCATTGCGCAAACAACACATTACAATTGCTCATTCATTTTGATAGTTGTCCTATCAGCCCCATTGCACAAACAACACCTTACAATTGTTCATTCATTTTGATAGTTGTCCTATCAGCCCCATTGCACAAACAACACATTACAATTGCTCATTCATTTTGATAGTTGTCCTATCAGCCCCATTGCACAAACAACAGCTTACAATTGCTCATTCATTTTGATAGTTGTCCTATCAGCCCCATTGCACAAACAACACATTACAATTGCCCATTCATTTTGATAGTTGGTTGTCCTATCAGCCCCATTGCACAAACAACACATTACAATTGCTCATTCATTTTGATAGTTGTCCTATCAGCCCCATTGCGCAAACAACACATTACAATTGCTCATTCATTTTGATAGTTGTCCTATCAGCCCCATTGCACAAACAACACATTACAATTGCTCATTCATTTTGATAGTTGTCCTATCAGCCCCATTGCACAAACAACACATTACAATTGCTCATTCATTTTGATAGTTGTCCTATCAGCCCCATTGCACAAACAACACATTACAATTGCTCATTCATTTTGATAGTTGTCTTATCAGTCCCATTGCACAAACAACACATTACAATTGCTCATTCATTTTGATAGTTGTCCTATCAGCCCCATTGCACAAACAACACATTACAATTGCTCATTCATTTGGATAGTTGTCCTATCAGCCCCATTGCACAAACAACACATTACAATTGCTCATTCATTTTGATAGTTGTCCTATCAGCCCCATTGCACAAACAACAGCTTACAATTGCTCATTCATTTTGATAGTTGTCCTATCAGCCCCATTGCACAAACAACACATTACAATTGCTCATTCATTTTGATAGTTGGTTGTCCTATCAGCCCCATTGCACAAACAACACATTACAATTGCTCATTCATTTTGATAGTTGTCCTATCAGCCCCATTGCACAAACAACACATTACAATTGCTCATTCATTTTGATAGTTGTCCTATCAGCCCCATTGCACAAACAACACATTACAATTGCTCATTCATTTTGATAGTTGTCCTATCAGCCCCATTGCACAAACAACACATTACAATTGCTCATTCATTTTGATAGTTGTCCTATCAGCCCCATTGCACAAACAACACATTACAATTGCTCATTCATTTTGATAGTTGTCCTATCAGCCCCATTGCACAAACAACACATTACAATTGCTCATTCATTTTGATAGTTGTCCTATCAGCCCCATTGCACAAACAACACATTACAATTGCTCATTCATTTAGATAGTTGTCCTATCAGCCCCATTGCACAAACAACACATTACAATTGCTCATTCATTTTGATAGTTGTCCTATCAGCCCCATTGCACAAACAACACATTACAATTGCTCATTCATTTTGATAGTTGTCCTATCAGCCCCATTGCACAAACAACACATTACAATTGCTCATTCATTTTGATAGTTGTCCTATCAGCCCCATTGCACAAACAACACATTACAATTGCTCATTCATTTTGATAGTTGTCTTATCAGTCCCATTGCACAAACAACACATTACAATTGCTCATTCATTTTGATAGTTGTCCTATCAGCCCCATTGCACAAACAACACATTACAATTGCTCATTCATTTTGATAGTTGTCCTATCAGCCCCATTGCACAAACAACACATTACAATTGCTCATTCATTTTGATAGTTGTCCTATCAGCCCCATTGCACAAACAACAGCTTACAATTGCTAATTCATTTTGATAGTTGTCCTATCAGCCCCATTGCACAAACAACACATTACAATTGCTCATTCATTTTGATAGTTGGTTGTCCTATCAGCCCCATTGCACAAACAACACATTACAATTGCTCATTCATTTTGATAGTTGTCCTATCAGCCCCATTGCACAAACAACACATTACAATTGCTCATTCATTTTGATAGTTGTCCTATCAGCCCCATTGCACAAACAACACATTACAATTGCTCATTCATTTTGATAGTTGTCCTATCAGCCCCATTGCACAAACAACACATTACAATTGCTCATTCATTTTGATAGTTGTCCTATCAGCCCCATTGCACAAACAACACATTACAATTGCTCATTCATTTTGATAGTTGTCCTATCAGCCCCATTGCACAAACAACACATTACAATTGCTCATTCATTTTGATAGTTGTCCTATCAGCCCCATTGCACAAACAACACATTACAATTGCTCATTCATTTAGATAGTTGTCCTATCAGCCCCATTGCACAAACAACACATTACAATTGCTCATTCATTTTGATAGTTGTCCTATCAGCCCCATTGCACAAACAACACATTACAATTGCTCATTCATTTTGATAGTTGTCCTATCAGCCCCATTGCACAAACAACACATTACAATTGCTCATTCATTTTGATAGTTGTCCTATCAGCCCCATTGCACAAACAACACATTACAATTGCTCATTCATTTTGATAGTTGTCTTATCAGCCCCATTGCACAAACAACACATTACAATTGCTCATTCATTTTGATAGTTGTCCTATCAGCCCCATTGCACAAACAACACATTACAATTGCTCATTCATTTTGATAGTTGTCCTATCAGCCCCATTGCACAAACAACAGCTTACAATTGCTCATTCATTTTGATAGTTGTCCTATCAGCCCCATTGCACAAACAACACATTACAATTGCTCATTCATTTTGATAGTTGGTTGTCCTATCAGCCCCATTGCACACACAACACATTACAATTGCTCATTCATTTTGATAGTTGTCCTATCAGCCCCATTGCACAAACAACACATTACAATTGCTCATTCATTTTGATAGTTGTCCTATCAGCCCCATTGCACAAACAACACATTACAATTGCTCATTCATTTTGATAGTTGTCCTATCAGCCCCATTGCACAAACAACACATTACAATTGCTCATTCATTTTGATAGTTGACCTATCAGCCCCATTGCACAAACAACACATTACAATTGCTCATTCATTTTGAAAGTTGTCCTATCAGCCCCATTGCACAAACAACACATTACAATTGCTCATTCATTTTGATAGTTGTCCTATCAGCCCCATTGCACAAACAACACATTACAATTGCTCATTCATTTTGATAGTTGGCCTATCAGCCCCATTGCGCAAACAACACATTACAATTGCTCATTCATTTTGATAGTTGTCCTATCAGCCCCATTGCACAAACAACACATTACAATTGCTCATTCATTTTGATAGTTGTCCTATCAGCCCCATTGCACAAACAACACATTACAATTGCTCATTCATTTAGATAGTTGTCCTATCAGCCCCATTGCACAAACAACACATTACAATTGCTCATTCATTTTGATAGTTGTCCTATCAGCCCCATTGCACAAACAACACATTACAATTGCTCATTCATTTTGATAGTTGTCCTATCAGCCCCATTGCACAAACAACACATTACAATTGCTCATTCATTTTGATAGTTGTCCTATCAGCCCCATTGCACAAACAACACATTACAATTGCTCATTCATTTTGATAGTTGTCTTATCAGCCCCATTGCACAAACAACACATTACAATTGCTCATTCATTTTGATAGTTGTCCTATCAGCCCCATTGCACAAACAACACATTACAATTGCTCATTCATTTTGATAGTTGTCCTATCAGCCCCATTGCACAAACAACAGCTTACAATTGCTCATTCATTTTGATAGTTGTCCTATCAGCCCCATTGCACAAACAACACATTACAATTGCTCATTCATTTTGATAGTTGGTTGTCCTATCAGCCCCATTGCACAAACAACACATTACAATTGCTCATTCATTTTGATAGTTGTCCTATCAGCCCCATTGCACAAACAACACATTACAATTGCTCATTCATTTTGATAGTTGTCCTATCAGCCCCATTGCACAAACAACACATTACAATTGCTCATTCATTTTGATAGTTGTCCTATCAGCCCCATTGCACAAACAACACATTACAATTGCTCATTCATTTTGATAGTTGTCCTATCAGCCCCATTGCACAAACAACACATTACAATTGCTCATTCATTTTGATAGTTGTCCTATCAGCCCCATTGCACAAACAACACATTACAATTGCTCATTCATTTTGATAGTTGTCCTATCAGCCCCATTGCACAAACAACACATTACAATTGCTCATTCATTTTGATAGTTGTCCTATCAGCCCCATTGCACAAACAACACATTACAATTGCTCATTCATTTTGATAGTTGTCCTATCAGCCCCATTGCACAAACAACACATTACAATTGCTCATTCATTTTGATAGTTGTCCTATCAGCCCCATTGCACAAACAACACATTACAATTGCTCATTCATTTTGATAGTTGTCCTATCAGCCCCATTGCACAAACAACACATTACAATTGCTCATTCATTTTGATAGTTGTCCTATCAGCCCCATTGCACAAACAACAGCTTACAATTGCTCATTCATTTTGATAGTTGTCCTATCAGCCCCATTGCACAAACAACACATTACAATTGCTCATTCATTTTGATAGTTGGTTGTCCTATCAGCCCCATTGCACACACAACACATTACAATTGCTCATTCATTTTGATAGTTGTCCTATCAGCCCCATTGCACAAACAACACATTACAATTGCTCATTCATTTTGATAGTTGTCCTATCAGCCCCATTGCACAAACAACACATTACAATTGCTCATTCATTTTGATAGTTGTCCTATCAGCCCCATTGCACAAACAACACATTACAATTGCTCATTCATTTTGATAGTTGACCTATCAGCCCCATTGCACAAACAACACATTACAATTGCTCATTCATTTTGAAAGTTGTCCTATCAGCCCCATTGCACAAACAACACATTACAATTGCTCATTCATTTTGATAGTTGTCCTATCAGCCCCATTGCACAAACAACACATTACAATTGCTCATTCATTTTGATAGTTGGCCTATCAGCCCCATTGCGCAAACAACACATTACAATTGCTCATTCATTTTGATAGTTGTCCTATCAGCCCCATTGCACAAACAACACATTACAATTGCTCATTCATTTTGATAGTTGTCCTATCAGCCCCATTGCACAAACAACACATTACAATTGCTCATTCATTTAGATAGTTGTCCTATCAGCCCCATTGCACAAACAACACATTACAATTGCTCATTCATTTTGATAGTTGTCCTATCAGCCCCATTGCACAAACAACACATTACAATTGCTCATTCATTTTGATAGTTGTCCTATCAGCCCCATTGCACAAACAACACATTACAATTGCTCATTCATTTTGATAGTTGTCCTATCAGCCCCATTGCACAAACAACACATTACAATTGCTCATTCATTTTGATAGTTGTCTTATCAGCCCCATTGCACAAACAACACATTACAATTGCTCATTCATTTTGATAGTTGTCCTATCAGCCCCATTGCACAAACAACACATTACAATTGCTCATTCATTTTGATAGTTGTCCTATCAGCCCCATTGCACAAACAACAGCTTACAATTGCTCATTCATTTTGATAGTTGTCCTATCAGCCCCATTGCACAAACAACACATTACAATTGCTCATTCATTTTGATAGTTGGTTGTCCTATCAGCCCCATTGCACAAACAACACATTACAATTGCTCATTCATTTTGATAGTTGTCCTATCAGCCCCATTGCACAAACAACACATTACAATTGCTCATTCATTTTGATAGTTGTCCTATCAGCCCCATTGCACAAACAACACATTACAATTGCTCATTCATTTTGATAGTTGTCCTATCAGCCCCATTGCACAAACAACACATTACAATTGCTCATTCATTTTGATAGTTGTCCTATCAGCCCCATTGCACAAACAACACATTACAATTGCTCATTCATTTTGATAGTTGTCCTATCAGCCCCATTGCACAAACAACACATTACAATTGCTCATTCATTTTGATAGTTGTCCTATCAGCCCCATTGCACAAACAACACATTACAATTGCTCATTCATTTTGATAGTTGTCCTATCAGCCCCATTGCGCAAACAACACATTACAATTGCTCATTCATTTTGATAGTTGTCCTATCAGCCCCATTGCGCAAACAACACATTACAATTGCTCATTCATTTTGATAGTTGTCCTATCAGCCCCATTGCGGAAACAACACATTACAATTGCTCATTCATTTTGATAGTTGTCCTATCATCCCCATTGCGCAAACAACACATTACAATTGCTCATTCATTTTGATAGTTGTCCTATCAGCCGCATTGCGCAAACAACACCTTACAATTGCTCATTCATTTTGATAGTTGTCCTATCAGCCCCATTGCGCAAACAACACATTACAATTGCTCATTCATTTTGATAGTTGTCCTATCAGCCCCATTGCACAAACAACACATTACAATTGCTCATTCATTTTGATAGTTGTCCTATCAGCCCCATTGCACAAACAACACATTACAATTGCTCATTCATTTTGATAGTTGTCCTATCAGCCCCATTGAACAAACAACACATTACAATTGCTCATTCATTTTGATAGTTGTCTTATCAGCCCCATTGCACAAACAACACATTACAATTGCTCATTCATTTTGATAGTTGTCCTATCAGCCCCATTGCACAAACAACACATTACAATTGCTCATTCATTTTGATAGTTGTCCTATCAGCCCCATTGCACAAACAACAGCTTACAATTGCTCATTCATTTTGATAGTTGTCCTATCAGCCCCATTGCACAAACAACACATTACAATTGCTCATTCATTTTGATAGTTGGTTGTCCTATCAGCCCCATTGCACAAACAACACATTACAATTGCTCATTCATTTTGATAGTTGTCCTATCAGCCCCATTGCACAAACAACACATTACAATTGCTCATTCATTTTGATAGTTGTCCTATCAGCCCCATTGCACAAACAACACATTACAATTGCTCATTCATTTTGATAGTTGTCCTATCAGCCCCATTGCACAAACAACACATTACAATTGCTCATTCATTTTGATAGTTGTCCTATCAGCCCCATTGCACAAACAACACATTACAATTGCTCATTCATTTTGATAGTTGTCCTATCAGCCCCATTGCACAAACAACACATTACAATTGCTCATTCATTTTGATAGTTGTCCTATCAGCCCCATTGCACAAACAACACATTACAATTGCTCATTCATTTTGATAGTTGTCCTATCAGCCCCATTGCGCAAACAACACATTACAATTGCTCATTCATTTTGATAGTTGTCCTATCAGCCCCATTGCGCAAACAACACATTACAATTGCTCATTCATTTTGATAGTTGTCCTATCAGCCCCATTGCGGAAACAACACATTACAATTGCTCATTCATTTTGATAGTTGTCCTATCATCCCCATTGCGCAAACAACACATTACAATTGCTCATTCATTTTGATAGTTGTCCTATCAGCCGCATTGCGCAAACAACACCTTACAATTGCTCATTCATTTTGATAGTTGTCCTATCAGCCCCATTGCGCAAACAACACATTACAATTGCTCATTCATTTTGATAGTTGTCCTATCAGCCCCATTGCACAAACAACACATTACAATTGCTCATTCATTTTGATAGTTGTCCTATCAGCCCCATTGCACAAACAACACATTACAATTGCTCATTCATTTTGATAGTTGTCCTATCAGCCCCATTGCACAAACAACACATTACAATTGCTCATTCATTTTGATAGTTGTCCTATCAGCCCCATTGCACAAACAACACATTACAATTGCTCATTCATTTTGATAGTTGTCCTATCAGCCCCATTGCACAAACAACACATTACAATTGCTCATTCATTTTGATAGTTGTCCTATCAGCCCCATTGCACAAACAACACCTTACAATTGCTCATTCATTTTGATAGTTGTCCTATCAGCCCCATTGCGCAAACAACACATTACAATTGCTCATTCATTTTGATAGTTGTCCTATCAGCCCCATTGCGCAAACAACACATTACAATTGCTCATTCATTTTGATAGTTGTCCTATCAGCCCCATTGCACAAACAACACATTACAATTGCTCATTCATTTTGATAGTTGTCCTATCAGCCCCATTGCACAAACAACACATTACAATTGCTCATTCATTTGGATAGTTGTCCTATCAGCCCCATTGCGCAAACAACACATTACAATTGCTCATTCATTTTGATAGTTGTCCTATCAGCCCCATTGCGCAAACAACACATTACAATTGCTCATTCATTTTGATAGTTGTCCTATCAGCCCCATTGCGCAAACAACACATTACAATTGCTCATTCATTTTGATAGTTGTCCTATCATCCCCATTGCGCAAACAACACATTACAATTGCTCATTCATTTTGATAGTTGTCCTATCAGCCCCATTGCGCAAACAACACCTTACAATTGCTCATTCATTTTGATAGTTGTCCTATCAGCCCCATTGCGCAAACAACACATTACAATTGCTCATTCATTTTGATAGTTGTCCTATCAGCCCCATTGCACAAACAACACATTACAATTGCTCATTCATTTTGATAGTTGTCCTATCAGCCCCATTGCACAAACAACACATTACAATTGCTCATTCATTTTGATAGTTGTCTTATCATCCCCATTGCACAAACAACACATTACAATTGCTCATTCATTTTGATAGTTGTCCTATTAGCCCCATTGCACAAACAACACATTACAATTGCTCATTCATTTTGATAGTTGTCCTATCAGCCCCATTGCACAAACAACAGCTTACAATTGCTCATTCATTTTGATAGTTGTCCTATCAGCCCCATTGCACAAACAACACATTACAATTGCTCATTCATTTTGATAGTTGGTTGTCCTATCAGCCCCATTGCACAAACAACACATTACAATTGCTCATTCATTTTGATAGTTGTCCTATCAGCCCCATTGCACAAACAACACATTACAATTGCTTATTCATTTTGATAGTTGTCCTATCAGCCCCATTGCACAAACAACACATTACAATTGCTCATTCATTTTGATAGTTGTCCTATCAGCCCCATTGCACAAACAACACATTACAATTGCTCATTCATTTTGATAGTTGTCCTATCAGCCCCATTGCACAAACAACACATTACAATTGCTCATTCATTTTGATAGTTGTCCTTTCAGCCCCATTGCACAAACAACACATTACAATTGCTCATTCATTTTTATAGTTGTCCTATCAGCCCCATTGCACAAACAACACATTACAATTGCTCATTCATTTTGATAGTTGTCCTATCAGCCCCATTGCACAAACAACAGCTTACAATTGCTCATTCATTTTGATAGTTGTCCTATCAGTCCCATTGCACAAACAACACATTACAATTGCTCATTCATTTTGATAGTTGGTTGTCCTATCAGCCCCATTGCACAAACAACACATTACAATTGCTCATTCATTTTGATAGTTGTCCTTTCAGCCCCATTGCACAAACAACACATTACAATTGCTCATTCATTTTGATAGTTGTCCTATCAGCCCCATTGCACAAACAACACATTACAATTGCTCATTCATTTTGATGGTTGTCCTATCAGCCCCATTGCACAAACAACACATTACAATTGCTCATTCATTTTGATAGTTGTCCTATCAGCCCCATTGCACAAACAACACATTACAATTGCTCATTCATTTTGATAGTTGTCCTATCAGCCCCATTGCACAAACAACACATTACAATTGCTCATTCATTTTGATAGTTGTTGTCCTATCTGCCCCATTGCGCAAACAACACATTACAATTGCTCATTCATTTTGATAGTTGTCCTATCAGCCCCATTGCGCAAACAACACATTACAATTGCTCATTCATTTTGATAGTTGTCCTATCAGCCCCATTGCGCAAACAACACATTACAATTGCTCATTCATTTTAATAGTTGTCCTATCATCCCCATTGCGCAAACAACACATTACAATTGCTCATTCATTTTGATAGTTGTCCTATCAGCCGCATTGCGCAAACAACACCTTACAATTGCTCATTCATTTTGATAGTTGTCCTATCAGCCCCATTGCGCAAACAACACATTACAATTGCTCATTCATTTTGATAGTTGTCCTATCAGCCCCATTGCACAAACAACACATTACAATTGCTCATTCATTTTGATAGTTGTCCTATCAGCCCCATTGCACAAACAACACATTACAATTTCTCATTCATTTTGATAGTTGTCCTATCAGCCCCATTGCACAAACAACACATTACAATTGCTCATTCATTTTGATAGTTGTCCTATCAGCCCCATTGCACAAACAACACATTACAATTGCTCATTCATTTTGATAGTTGTCCTATCAGCCCCATTGCACAAACAACACATTACAATTGCTCATTCATTTTGATAGTTGTCCTATCAGCCCCATTGCACAAACAACGGCTTACAATTGCTCATTCATTTTGATAGTTGTCCTATCAGCCCCATTGCACAAACAACACCTTACAATTGCTCATTCATTTTGATAGTTGTCCTATCAGCCCCATTGCGCAAACAACACATTACAATTGCTCATTCATTTTGATAGTTGTCCTATCAGCCCCATTGCGCAAACAACACATTACAATTGCTCATTCATTTTGATAGTTGTCCTATCAGCCCCATTGCACAAACAACACATTACAATTGGTCATTCATTTTGATAGTTGTCCTATCAGCCCCATTGCACAAACAACAGCTTACAATTGCTCATTCATTTTGATAGTTGTCCTATCAGCCCCATTGCACAAACAACACCTTACAATTGCTCATTCATTTTGATAGTTGTCCTATCAGCCCCATTGCACAAACAACACATTACAATTGCTCATTCATTTTGATAGTTGTCCTATTAGCCCCATTGCACAAACAACACATTACAATTGCTCATTCATTTTGATAGTTGTCCTATCAGCCCCATTGCACAAACAACACATTACAATTGCTCATTCATTTTGATAGTTGTCCTATCAGCCCCATTGCACAAACAACACATTACAATTGCTCATTCATTTTGATAGTTGTCCTATCAGCCCCATTGCGCAAACAACACATTACAATTGCTCATTCATTTTGATAGTTGTCCTATCAGCCCCATTGCGCAAACAACACATTACAATTGCTCATTCATTTTGATAGTTGTCCTATCATCCCCATTGCGCAAACAACACATTACAATTGCTCATTCATTTTGATAGTTGTCCTATCAGCCCCATTGCGCAAACAACACCTTACAATTGCTCATTCATTTTGATAGTTGTCCTATCAGCCCCATTGCGCAAACAACACATTACAATTGCTCATTCATTTTGATAGTTGTCCTATCAGCCCCATTGCGCAAACAACACATTACAATTGCTCATTCATTTTGATAGTTTCCCTATCAACCCCATTGCACAAACAACACATTACAATTGCTCATTCATTTTGATAGTTGTCCTATCAGCCCCATTGCACAAACAACACATTACAATTGCTCATTCATTTTGATAGTTGTCCTATCAGCCCCATTGCACAAACAACACATTACAATTGCTCATTCATTTTGATAGTTGTCCTATCAGCCCCATTGCACAAACAACACATTACAATTGCTCATTCATTTTGATAGTTGTCCTATCAGCCCCATTGCACAAACAACACATTACAATTGCTCATTCATTTTGATAGTTGTCCTATCAGCCCCATTGCACAAACAACACATTACAATTGCTCATTCATTTTGATAGTTGTCCTATCAGCCCCATTGCGCAAACAACACATTACAATTGCTCATTCATTTTGATAGTTGTCCTATCAGCCCCATTGCGGAAACAACACATTACAATTGCTCATTCATTTTGATAGTTGTCCTATCAGCCCCATTGCGGAAACAACACATTACAATTGCTCATTCATTTTGATAGTTGTCCTATCATCCCCATTGCGCAAACAACACATTACAATTGCTCATTCATTTTGATAGTTGTCCTATCAGCCGCATTGCGCAAACAACACCTTACAATTGCTCATTCATTTTGATAGTTGTCCTATCAGCCCCATTGTGCAAACAACACATTACAATTGCTCATTCATTTTGATAGTTGTCCTATCAGCCCCATTGCACAAACAACACATTACAATTGCTCATTCATTTTGATAGTTGTCCTATCAGCCCCATTGCACAAACAACACATTACAATTGCTCATTCATTTTGATAGTTGTCCTATCAGCCCCATTGCACAAACAACACATTACAATTGCTCATTCATTTTGATAGTTGTCCTATCAGCCCCATTGCACAAACAACACATTACAATTGCTCATTCATTTTGATAGTTGTCCTATCAGCCCCATTGCACAAACAACACATTACAATTGCTCATTCATTTTGATAGTTGTCCTATCAGCCCCATTGCACAAACAACACCTTACAATTGCTCATTCATTTTGATAGTTGTCCTATCAGCCCCATTGCGCAAACAACACATTACAATTGCTCATTCATTTTGATAGTTGTCCTATCAGCCCCATTGCGCAAACAACACATTACAATTGCTCATTCATTTTGATAGTTGTCCTATCAGCCACATTGCACAAACAACACATTACAATTGCTCATTCATTTTGATAGTTGTCCTATCAGCCCCATTGCACAAACAACACATTACAATTGCTCATTCATTTGGATAGTTGTCCTATCAGCCCCATTGCGCAAACAACACATTACAATTGCTCATTCATTTTGATAGTTGTCCTATCAGCCCCATTGCGCAAACAACACATTACAATTGCTCATTCATTTTGATAGTTGTCCTATCAGCCCCATTGCGCAAACAACACATTACAATTGCTCATTCATTTTGATAGTTGTCCTATCATCCCCATTGCGCAAACAACACATTACAATTGCTCATTCATTTTGATAGTTGTCCTATCAGCCCCATTGCACAAACAACACCTTACAATTGCTCATTCATTTTGATAGTTGTCCTATCAGCCCCATTGCGCAAACAACACATTACAATTGCTCATTCATTTTGATAGTTGTCCTATCAGCCCCATTGCACAAACAACACATTACAATTGCTCATTCATTTTGATAGTTGTCCTATCAGCCCCATTGCACAAACAACACATTACAATTGCTCATTCATTTTGATAGTTGTCTTATCATCCCCATTGCACAAACAACACATTACAATTGCTCATTCATTTTGATAGTTGTCCTATCAGCCCCATTGCGCAAACAACACATTACAATTGCTCATTCATTTTGATAGTTGTCCTATCAGCCCCATTGCGCAAACAACACATTACAATTGCTCATTCATTTTGATAGTTGTCCTATCAGCCCCATTGCACAAACAACACATTACAATTGGTCATTCATTTTGATAGTTGTCCTATCAGCCCCATTGCACAAACAACAGCTTACAATTGCTCATTCATTTTGATAGTTGTCCTATCAGCCCCATTGCACAAACAACACCTTACAATTGCTCATTCATTTTGATAGTTGTCCTATCAGCCCCATTGCACAAACAACACATTACAATTGCTCATTCATTTTGATAGTTGTCCTATTAGCCCCATTGCACAAACAACACATTACAATTGCTCATTCATTTTGATAGTTGTCCTATCAGCCCCATTGCACAAACAACACATTACAATTGCTCATTCATTTTGATAGTTGTCCTATCAGCCCCATTGCACAAACAACACATTACAATTGCTCATTCATTTTGATAGTTGTCCTATCAGCCCCATTGCGCAAACAACACATTACAATTGCTCATTCATTTTGATAGTTGTCCTATCAGCCCCATTGCGCAAACAACACATTACAATTGCTCATTCATTTTGATAGTTGTCCTATAATCCCCATTGCGCAAACAACACATTACAATTGCTCATTCATTTTGATAGTTGTCCTATCAGCCCCATTGCGCAAACAACACCTTACAATTGCTCATTCATTTTGATAGTTGTCCTATCAGCCCCATTGCGCAAACAACACATTACAATTGCTCATTCATTTTGATAGTTGTCCTATCAGCCCCATTGCGCAAACAACACATTACAATTGCTCATTCATTTTGATAGTTTCCCTATCAACCCCATTGCACAAACAACACATTACAATTGCTCATTCATTTTGATAGTTGTCCTATCAGCCCCATTGCACAAACAACACATTACAATTGCTCATTCATTTTGATAGTTGTCCTATCAGCCCCATTGCACAAACAACACATTACAATTGCTCATTCATTTTGATAGTTGTCCTATCAGCCCCATTGCACAAACAACACATTACAATTGCTCATTCATTTTGATAGTTGTCCTATCAGCCCCATTGCACAAACAACACATTACAATTGCTCATTCATTTTGATAGTTGTCCTATCAGCCCCATTGCACAAACAACACATTACAATTGCTCATTCATTTTGATAGTTGTCCTATCAGCCCCATTGCGGAAACAACACATTACAATTGCTCATTCATTTTGATAGTTGTCCTATCAGCCCCATTGCGGAAACAACACATTACAATTGCTCATTCATTTTGATAGTTGTCCTATCATCCCCATTGCGCAAACAACACATTACAATTGCTCATTCATTTTGATAGTTGTCCTATCAGCCGCATTGCGCAAACAACACCTTACAATTGCTCATTCATTTTGATAGTTGTCCTATCAGCCCCATTGTGCAAACAACACATTACAATTGCTCATTCATTTTGATAGTTGTCCTATCAGCCCCATTGCACAAACAACACATTACAATTGCTCATTCATTTTGATAGTTGTCCTATCAGCCCCATTGCACAAACAACACATTACAATTGCTCATTCATTTTGATAGTTGTCCTATCAGCCCCATTGCACAAACAACACATTACAATTGCTCATTCATTTTGATAGTTGTCCTATCAGCCCCATTGCACAAACAACACATTACAATTGCTCATTCATTTTGATAGTTGTCCTATCAGCCCCATTGCACAAACAACACATTACAATTGCTCATTCATTTTGATAGTTGTCCTATCAGCCCCATTGCACAAACAACACCTTACAATTGCTCATTCATTTTGATAGTTGTCCTATCAGCCCCATTGCGGAAACAACACATTACAATTGCTCATTCATTTTGATAGTTGTCCTATCATCCCCATTGCGCAAACAACACATTACAATTGCTCATTCATTTTGATAGTTGTCCTATCAGCCGCATTGCGCAAACAACACCTTACAATTGCTCATTCATTTTGATAGTTGTCCTATCAGCCCCATTGTGCAAACAACACATTACAATTGCTCATTCATTTTGATAGTTGTCCTATCAGCCCCATTGCACAAACAACACATTACAATTGCTCATTCATTTTGATAGTTGTCCTATCAGCCCCATTGCACAAACAACACATTACAATTGCTCATTCATTTTGATAGTTGTCCTATCAGCCCCATTGCACAAACAACACATTACAATTGCTCATTCATTTTGATAGTTGTCCTATCAGCCCCATTGCACAAACAACACATTACAATTGCTCATTCATTTTGATAGTTGTCCTATCAGCCCCATTGCACAAACAACACATTACAATTGCTCATTCATTTTGATAGTTGTCCTATCAGCCCCATTGCACAAACAACACCTTACAATTGCTCATTCATTTTGATAGTTGTCCTATCAGCCCCATTGCGCAAACAACACATTACAATTGCTCATTCATTTTGATAGTTGTCCTATCAGCCCCATTGCGCAAACAACACATTACAATTGCTCATTCATTTTGATAGTTGTCCTATCAGCCCCATTGCACAAACAACACATTACAATTGCTCATTCATTTTGATAGTTGTCCTATCAGCCCCATTGCACAAACAACACATTACAATTGCTCATTCATTTGGATAGTTGTCCTATCAGCCCCATTGCGCAAACAACACATTACAATTGCTCATTCATTTTGATAGTTGTCCTATCAGCCCCATTGCGCAAACAACACATTACAATTGCTCATTCATTTTGATAGTTGTCCTATCAGCCCCATTGCGCAAACAACACATTACAATTGCTCATTCATTTTGATAGTTGTCCTATCATCCCCATTGCGCAAACAACACATTACAATTGCTCATTCATTTTGATAGTTGTCCTATCAGCCCCATTGCACAAACAACACCTTACAATTGCTCATTCATTTTGATAGTTGTCCTATCAGCCCCATTGCGCAAACAACACATTACAATTGCTCATTCATTTTGATAGTTGTCCTATCAGCCCCATTGCACAAACAACACATTACAATTGCTCATTCATTTTGATAGTTGTCCTATCAGCCCCATTGCACAAACAACACATTACAATTGCTCATTCATTTTGATAGTTGTCTTATCATCCCCATTGCACAAACAACACATTACAATTGCTCATTCATTTTGATAGTTGTCCTATCAGCCCCATTGCACAAACAACACATTACAATTGCTCATTCATTTTGATAGTTGTCCTATCAGCCCCATTGCACAAACAACAGCTTACAATTGCTCATTCATTTTGATAGTTGTCCTATCAGCCCCATTGCACAAACAACACATTACAATTGCTCATTCATTTTGATAGTTGGTTGTCCTATCAGCCCCATTGCACAAACAACACATTACAATTGCTCATTCATTTTGATAGTTGTCCTATCAGCCCCATTGCACAAACAACACATTACAATTGCTCATTCATTTTGATAGTTGTCCTATCAGCCCCATTGCACAAACAACACATTACAATTGCTCATTCATTTTGATAGTTGTCCTATCAGCCCCATTGCACAAACAACACATTACAATTGCTCATTCATTTTGATAGTTGTCCTATCAGCCCCATTGCACAAACAACACATTACAATTGCTCATTCATTTTGATAGTTGTCCTATCAGCCCCATTGCACAAACAACACATTACAATTGCTCATTCATTTTGATAGTTGTCCTATCAGCCCCATTGCACAAACAACAGCTTACAATTGCTCATTCATTTTGATAGTTGTCCTATCAGCCCCATTGCACAAACAACACATTACAATTGCTCATTCATTTTGATAGTTGGTTGTCCTATCAGCCCCATTGCACAAACAACACATTACAATTGCTCATTCATTTTGATAGTTGTCCTATTAGCCCCATTGCACAAACAACACATTACAATTGCTCATTCATTTTGATAGTTGTCCTATCAGCCCCATTGCACAAACAACACATTACAATTGCTCATTCATTTTGATAGTTGTCCTATCAGCCCCATTGCGCAAACAACACATTACAATTGCTCATTCATTTTGATAGTTGTCCTTTCAGCCCCATTGCACAAACAACACATTACAATTGCTCATTCATTTTGATAGTTGTCCTATCAGCCCCATTGCACAAACAACACATTACAATTGCTCATTCATTTTGATAGTTGTCCTATCAGCCCCATTGCACAAACAACACATTACAATTGCTCATTCATTTTGATAGTTGTCCTATCAGCCCCATTGCACAAACAACACATTACAATTGCTCATTCATTTTGATAGTTGTCCTATCAGCCCCATTGCACAAACAACACATTACAATTGCTCATTCATTTTGATAGTTGTTGTCCTATCAGCCCCATTGCGCAAACAACACATTACAATTGCTCATTCATTTTGATAGTTGTCCTATCAGCCCCATTGCGCAAACAACACATTACAATTGCTCATTCATTTTGATAGTTGTCCTATCAGCCCCATTGCGCAAACAACACATTACAATTGCTCATTCATTTTAATAGTTGTCCTATCATCCCCATTGCGCAAACAACACATTACAATTGCTCATTCATTTTGATAGTTGTCCTATCAGCCGCATTGCGCAAACAACACCTTACAATTGCTCATTCATTTTGATAGTTGTCCTATCAGCCCCATTGCGCAAACAACACATTACAATTGCTCATTCATTTTGATAGTTGTCCTATCAGCCCCATTGCACAAACAACACATTACAATTGCTCATTCATTTTGATAGTTGTCCTATCAGCCCCATTGCACAAACAACACATTACAATTGCTCATTCATTTTGATAGTTGTCCTATCAGCCCCATTGCACAAACAACACATTACAATTGCTCATTCATTTTGATAGTTGTCCTATCAGCCCCATTGCACAAACAACACATTACAATTGCTCATTCATTTTGATAGTTGTCCTATCAGCCCCATTGCACAAACAACACATTACAATTGCTCATTCATTTTGATAGTTGTCCTATCAGCCCCATTGCACAAACAACAGCTTACAATTGCTCATTCATTTTGATAGTTGTCCTATCAGCCCCATTGCACAAACAACACATTACAATTGCTCATTCATTTTGATAGTTGGTTGTCCTATCAGCCCCATTGCACAAACAACACATTACAATTGCTCATTCATTTTGATAGTTGTCCTATCAGCCCCATTGCACAAACAACACATTACAATTGCTCATTCATTTTGATAGTTGTCCTATCAGCCCCATTGCACAAACAACACATTACAATTGCTCATTCATTTTGATAGTTGTCCTATCAGCCCCATTGCACAAACAACACATTACAATTGCTCATTCATTTTGATAGTTGTCCTATCAGCCCCATTGCACAAACAACACATTACAATTGCTCATTCATTTTGATAGTTGTCCTATCAGCCCCATTGCACAAACAACACATTACAATTGCTCATTCATTTTGATAGTTGTCCTATCAGCCCCATTGCACAAACAACAGCTTACAATTGCTCATTCATTTTGATAGTTGTCCTATCAGCCCCATTGCACAAACAACACATTACAATTGCTCATTCATTTTGATAGTTGGTTGTCCTATCAGCCCCATTGCACAAACAACACATTACAATTGCTCATTCATTTTGATAGTTGTCCTATTAGCCCCATTGCACAAACAACACATTACAATTGCTCATTCATTTTGATAGTTGTCCTATCAGCCCCATTGCACAAACAACACATTACAATTGCTCATTCATTTTGATAGTTGTCCTATCAGCCCCATTGCACAAACAACACATTACAATTGCTCATTCATTTTGATAGTTGTCCTTTCAGCCCCATTGCACAAACAACACATTACAATTGCTCATTCATTTTGATAGTTGTCCTATCAGCCCCATTGCACAAACAACACATTACAATTGCTCATTCATTTTGATAGTTGTCCTATCAGCCCCATTGCACAAACAACACATTACAATTGCTCATTCATTTTGATAGTTGTCCTATCAGCCCCATTGCACAAACAACACATTACAATTGCTCATTCATTTTGATAGTTGTCCTATCAGCCCCATTGCACAAACAACACATTACAATTGCTCATTCATTTTGATAGTTGTTGTCCTATCAGCCCCATTGCGCAAACAACACATTACAATTGCTCATTCATTTTGATAGTTGTCCTATCAGCCCCATTGCGCAAACAACACATTACAATTGCTCATTCATTTTGATAGTTGTCCTATCAGCCCCATTGCGCAAACAACACATTACAATTGCTCATTCATTTTAATAGTTGTCCTATCATCCCCATTGCGCAAACAACACATTACAATTGCTCATTCATTTTGATAGTTGTCCTATCAGCCGCATTGCGCAAACAACACCTTACAATTGCTCATTCATTTTGATAGTTGTCCTATCAGCCCCATTGCGCAAACAACACATTACAATTGCTCATTCATTTTGATAGTTGTCCTATCAGCCCCATTGCACAAACAACACATTACAATTGCTCATTCATTTTGATAGTTGTCCTATCAGCCCCATTGCACAAACAACACATTACAATTGCTCATTCATTTTGATAGTTGTCCTATCAGCCCCATTGCACAAACAACACATTACAATTGCTCATTCATTTTGATAGTTGTCCTATCAGCCCCATTGCACAAACAACACATTACAATTGCTCATTCATTTTGATAGTTGTCCTATCAGCCCCATTGCACAAACAACACATTACAATTGCTCATTCATTTTGATAGTTGTCCTATCAGCCCCATTGCACAAACAACGGCTTACAATTGCTCATTCATTTTGATAGTTGTCCTATCAGCCCCATTGCACAAACAACACCTTACAATTGCTCATTCATTTTGATAGTTGTCCTATCAGCCCCATTGCGCAAACAACACATTACAATTGCTCATTCATTTTGATAGTTGTCCTATCAGCCCCATTGCGCAAACAACACATTACAATTGCTCATTCATTTTGATAGTTGTCCTATCAGCCCCATTGCACAAACAACACATTACAATTGGTCATTCATTTTGATAGTTGTCCTATCAGCCCCATTGCACAAACAACAGCTTACAATTGCTCATTCATTTTGATAGTTGTCCTATCAGCCCCATTGCACAAACAACACCTTACAATTGCTCATTCATTTTGATAGTTGTCCTATCAGCCCCATTGCACAAACAACACATTACAATTGCTCATTCATTTTGATAGTTGTCCTATTAGCCCCATTGCACAAACAACACATTACAATTGCTCATTCATTTTGATAGTTGTCCTATCAGCCCCATTGCACAAACAACACATTACAATTGCTCATTCATTTTGATAGTTGTCCTATCAGCCCCATTGCACAAACAACACATTACAATTGCTCATTCATTTTGATAGTTGTCCTATCAGCCCCATTGCACAAACAACACATTACAATTGCTCATTCATTTTGATAGTTGTCCTATCAGCCCCATTGCACAAACAACAGCTTATAATTGCTCATTCATTTTGATAGTTGTCCTATCAGCCCCATTGCACAAACAACACCTTACAATTGCTCATTCATTTTGATAGTTGTCCTATCAGCCCCATTGCGCAAACAACACATTACAATTGCTCATTCATTTTGATAGTTGTCCTATCAGCCCCATTGCACAAACAACACATTACAATTGCTCATTCATTTTGATAGTTGTCCTATCAGCCCAATTGCACAAACAACACATTACAATTGCTCATTCATTTTGATAGTTGTTGTCCTATCAGCCCCATTGCGCAAACAACACATTACAATTGCTCATTCATTTTGATAGTTGTCCTATCAGCCCCATTGCACAAACAACACCTTACAATTGCTCATTCATTTTGATAGTTGTCCTATCAGCCCCATTGCGCAAACAACACATTACAATTGCTCATTCATTTTGATAGTTGTCCTATCAGCCGCATTGCGCAAACAACACCTTACAATTGCTCATTCATTTTGATAGTTGTCCTATCAGCCCCATTGCGCAAACAACACATTACAATTGCTCATTCATTTTGATAGTTGTCCTATCAGCCCCATTGCACAAACAACACATTACAATTGCTCATTCATTTTGATAGTTGTCCTATCAGCCCCATTGCACAAACAACACATTACAATTGCTCATTCATTTTGATAGTTGTCCTATCAGCCCCATTGCACAAACAACACATTACAATTGCTCAGTCATTTTGATAGTTGTCCTATCAGCCCCATTGCACAAACAACACATTACAATTGCTCATTCATTTTGATAGTTGTCCTATCAGCCCCATTGCACAAACAACACATTACAATTGCTCATTCATTTTGATAGTTGTCCTATCAGCCCCATTGCACAAACAACACATTACAATTGCTCATTCATTTTGATAGTTGTCCTATCAGCCCCATTGCACAAACAACGGCTTACAATTGCTCATTCATTTTGATAGTTGTCCTATCAGCCCCATTG
>JAVVLW010000034.1:317741-355584 GCA_034401795.1 Chaetoderma sp. LZ-2023a
AATTAATCTGCGATGCAATCGCAGATTGTTATTTTTACTCAGGATCTTTCTTATTATTATTAATCTGCGATGCAATCGCAGATTGTTATTTTTACTCAGGATCTTTCTTATTATTATTAATCTGCGATGCAATCGCAGATTGTTATTTTTACTCAGGATCTTTCTTATTATTATTATTATTATTAATCTGTGATGCAATCGCAGATTGTTATTTTTACTCAGGATCTTTCTTATTATTATTATTATTACTAATCTGCGATGCAATCGCAGATTGTTATTTTTACTCAGGATCTTTCTTATTATTATTATTATTATTATTATTATTATTATTATTATTATTATTATACTTATTCTGCCTAAAAAGTTTAGACCGCATCTCCTCCTAGAGTTTTCATCCGATCAACTCCAAACTAGGTCAACCTCAAGGGCCCATGCCACAATCGATGGCTATTACTTTTATTTTGGCTCCGCCCACAAGTTGTTGAGTTATCTGCCCTTGAGTGGGCAAAAACTCCCATAGGAAATGCATGGGGATGTTCAAAATTGATCTTTGAAGTGGTACTACAGCCAGAGTTTTGAACGGACTACTACCATACTTGCTGAGGATGTTACAACTGGCCATTTGTTTTTGAAAAATAATTTTTTTTCAAAATGGCCGCCAGACCTTTGACCCCACAATGCATGGCAAAAACTCCCATAGGAAATGTATGGGGATTTCAAATGAATGTTTGAAGTGCTACTACACTTAGAGTTTTGATCGGAGCACTCCCATACTTGGGTAGGATGTTGCCACTGATGATTATTTTTGAAAAAAATATTGTTTTCAAAATGGCCGCCATGAACAAATTTTGGGCAAAAATACCAGTTTTCGTTTTTTGCAGAAATGAGCTCAGGATGACAATTAAAATAAAAAATGAACTCGCGGTTGAAAAAAAAATTCTTTTTCAAATTTTTTTTTTCAAAATGGCCGCCAAAAAGACTTTTGCTCCGATCGACTAGAAATTTGCTGAACTTCTATCTCTCATATTGACTTGATTTGGTATCAAATTTCAAGTTGATCCGACCCACAGTTTTCGAGAAAATCAGCTTTTCGTTGCCGCATATCCCTATAGTAAAGCTATGGGAGCAATATTGGAACAGCGTTATCTCTTAGAGTTTTCTTCCGATTCTCTTCAAACCGGGCCAGATTCTAGAACATGAAGAGATCTAAAAAGTTTCCTATAAAAATGTTAATATCGCCATTGGGGTCAAGGTTATTCATGAGTAAAGCTTGCCAGTTTTCATGTTTGGCATAAGTTACCTGCACTTCATCATCTTCAACAGGTAAAGGGAGGTAATTCATGACAAAAAATGTATGAGCTTTCTGCATGAATTGCCTCCCCTTTACCGTTAATTCATTAATCTATCCTTTATTTGAGATTTAATGGCATTTTCCTTGATTTTGGTAAAAATTTTACTTCAGCAAATCAGGACACATTATTTTATACTTTAGGGTCTAGGCTATCGGTTTTCAAGAAATCAGCTTTTCCATACCCTGTGTAAAAGTATGGGAATTTCAACTATGGATCTTGGAACTGTGACAACGCAAACTTTTTATCAGATCAGCGTCAGACATGTTCAATGTCCAATACTCCTTAATACCCAGTCATCGCAGATTTACAGTTACTTCAGTAAATGTTCTCTAGTTAATCTGCGATGCAATCGCAGATTGTTATTTTTACTCAGGATCTTTCTTATTATTATTATTATTATTATTATTATTATTATTATTATTATACTTATTCTGCCTAAAAAGTTTAGACCGCATCTCCTCCTAGAGTTTTCATCCGATCAACTCCAAACTTGGTCAACCTCAAGGGCCCATGCCACAATCGATGGCTATTACTTTTATTTTGGCTCCGCCCACTAGTTGTTGAGTTATCTGCCCTTGAGTGGGCAAAAAGTCCCATAGGAAATGTATGGGGATGTTCAAAATTGATCTTTGAAGTGGGACTACTGCCAGAGTTTTGAACGGATCACTACCATACTTGCTGAGGATGTAACCACTGGCCATTTGTTTTTGAAAAATAATTTTTTTTCAAAATGGCCGCCAGACCTTTGACCCCACAATGCATGGCAAAAACTCCCATAGGAAATGTATGGGGATTTCAAATGAATGTTTGAAGTGCTACTACACCTAGAGTTTTGATCGGAGCACTCCCATACTTGGGTAGGATGTTGCCACTGATGATTATTTTTGAAAAAAATATTTTTTTCAAAATGGCGGCCAAAATGACTTTTGCTCCAATCGACTTGAAATTTGGTGAACTTCTATCTTTCATATTGACTTGATTTGGTATCAAATTTAAAGTTGATCCGACCAACAGTTTTTGAGAAAATCAGCTTTTCGTTGCCGGATATCCCCATAGTAAAGCTATGGGAGCAATATTGGAACAGCGTTATCTCTTATAGTTTTCTTCCGATTCTCTTCAAACCTGGCCAGATTCTAGAACATCAATAGATCTAACAAATTTCTGATGAAAATTTTAACATCTCCCTTGGGGTCAAGGTCATTCACCAGTAAAGCTTTCCAGTTTTCATGCTTGGCATACGTTACCTCCCTTGCATCATGAAACTTCAAAGATCATGTACGAAGAAACACCTTATTTCATCTCTTTATTAGAAGAGGCCTTATACTATTTGTTCATGGCCAGACATTGCAGATTTACAGTTACTTCAGTAAATGTTCTCTAGTTATTATTAATCTGCGATGCAATCGCAGATTGTTATTTTTACTCAGGATCTTTCTTATTATTATTATTAATCTGCGATGCAATCGCAGATTGTTATTTTTACTCAGGATCTTTCTTATTATTATTATTATTATTATTATTATTATTAGGCTTCCAAGAGCGAAGCTCTGGAAGACTAGAGTGATTGTTCCGTTTATTATTATTATTATTATTATTATTATTATTAGGCTTCCAAGAGCGAAGCTCTGGAAGACTAGAGTGATTGTTCCGTTTATTATTATTATTATTATTCCGCCGCCAGCCATTTCCAGCAAGTAAATTGAACCAAAACTCCGAAACCAGCAAGCAAATTGAATCAAAACTCAGAATATATGGTTGAGATCACCCCCTGAATCAAAATAGCTAAACAGAGCCTGATTGGCCCAGGGCATTGGCGGCCATACTGATGACGTCATAAATGATAAAATAATCTTCTCCTCTGGAACTTCTGAAGCGATCTGGCTACAATTTGGGGAATATAATTACTCACTGGCGGCAAGTGAAATTTGTTCGCAAAAACTTGATTGGTCAAAGAGTCTCGGCACCGTGGACCAATCAATTTCGAGCATTTGGGGGCCATTTTGAACTTTTTTATTTGATGGATTTGGATGGAGAAAATTGCTATACATATGTTCGTTGACCATCTGCATCGTGTCTTTTAAAATGGATGAGATCCATCTGTAAAGGGCGGAAATATTTAGATTTTAATTTTCCTCTTTATTATGTAGTAGAAGACAGTTTGCTACAGGCTCTAATAAAAATGATTAATGTGACATTTGATTTTCATTTTATATCTGGTTACTATGGGGGTAATAAATGGCATTTGCTACTGTAGATGCTCTAGGCAAACAGATTAATATAATGGGGATTTAATTGCCATTTAATACCAGTTGACCATCTGCCCGATTAACCCAAGAATGTATTAATGTCAATATAAAACTTGCACTTAATGTAGATGCTAAGGATAGCTGATGAATATTTTTCAAAACAATTTGACTAGAAATTGATCCTGCCTATCAAACCTTCTACTGGTAAAATATTAGATTTTGTATTAACCCTTATACTGCAGAATGTTAACTTTTATTTCATTGATTTTGTACTAATTTTCCAGTATCCATTAAGAAATATTGGAAAGGTAAATTGTCACACACTTCGTATATTTTTACTGCTGAATGGCCAATCCCTGATTAACCTATTTACTGCTGAATGGCCAATCATCTAGCTGAATTTTGTGACCAGTTTTGTGTCTGTATATAAATCTTCTCCAAAGCCACCTAAGTGATTGATCCGAATGACAAGTATTATTATCTAGAGCAGTCACTAAAAGGTGAATTTCACCAGAGAACATTTGCATACAATTTGTACAAATTGATCCCTGAATTTCATGTAACATGGTGAATATTTTGAAACTAATTTGACTGTGTGTTGTTGCTGCAACAACGCCCAGTGAAATACTTTCAAAATATTCAACATAATGTTAAAAACATAGGGCCTTAACCCTTTTATGATGAAGCCGGCCAAACCAGCCTCTGCATGGGTCTTGAGGAATGTCATTCCAGTGGCAAAATTTCAAAATACAATTTTTTTGGCCTGCAATAAGACATTCAACAAGAAAATGTTTAGTTTTTTTGACAAGATTTAGTCATTAAAGGGTTAAATGTTAATGACATGGGGCTTACAATTTGTACAATTGATGGACATTATAACCCTGTCTAGCATAGCTAGAAATCGGAGGGGCATTGCGGGCAATGGATACCTCTATGTTTTTATGACTGTAATAAATAAACAACAATGCTCGCTAACTGGTCCCATCAGACTATGGGACATATTCAGTATTTTAAAGATTCATTTGGAACGAGATTACATTATAGAGTACCTTAAGTTATTTAATAATTTTATGTCCCTCTCTTCCTGTGATAGCACTTTGAAAGAATGCGCACACCAGGCAGTCTTTGATGAGCTGTGTCAGAGGGCTTATCTGAGTTAAATATCACTGATGTGCATAGCTGCATATGCAGTGCATTACGGTCAATCTATGGACAGTAACATCATTATTTTTAAGTTCATGGCAAATTATGAGCCTTGGTCTCCAAAATCATTTCTTTTTCTCAACTGACCTGTATTAACCAGTCTTTAATGGCAAATTCTTAAGCTCCTAATGACATCGTTATTGACAGGATTATAATGTCGATTCCGAACAGAAATAATATGCTGAAATAATTGTTGACTAGGGTATCAACAATATGCAGCCAAATTGTTTTTTTAAAGTCAGCCAAATCGTTTTAGGTTTCTTTGATAACTGTTCTGAAAATAGAATGAAATAGACTGCATGAAAAGAATGAATGAGGCCAATCATAGGGGTTACGGTTCACAAACCACAGAGGTGGGGGTTGGGGGGGGGTATTGCGGTGTGAGTGATAAATTACCCTGCAGAGAAAAGGCTAACATTTCAATTTCGCACTGATCTCAACACAATTATTTATAAAATGATTGATTTAAAAGCACATTTATTTCTGAAGATAGTTGAATGGAGAACCAACTTAATGGTTTGAAAGCACGTTGACTGAATGTTGTTGCTACCTAAGGAGACAATTACGTTCAGTAAAATTGTTTTTAAGTAACCAGCCAGGGCATTTCCAGAAGGTTAGGATGCATTGAGCAGGGTTAAATAGATAATTGGAGAAGTGATATCAATAAACCTCCAAATGCAAAATTAACCCATTCCTTCTAGCAGGGCTGAAGAAACTAGTGAAATTATGCCACCACTCCTTGTATGTATTAAAACAAGACTGGATTTTTGTGAGAAATCGTGTAGCCTGCTTGACAATTATCGTATTATGTTTGTTGAAACATGTTGCTATTTAGGGTAGCAGCAACTTTCAGTCATGTGTATTTATCTGTAGGGAACTGAAATATTTAATATGATGATTGCCCGAATTTGTTTACATTTCTATCAGCATATATAACTAGTTCTTGCTTCGTCACCCATTCGCTCACCACCCACCCACCCCCGTATGCAATGCTATTTTGTCACATGTAATGAAGCACTCTAGTTTGCGTCAAAATAAAATAGCCATTATGGAGTTTGTTTGGACAATTATGTTACTGGAATGAGTTGCTAAATTGTTGCTATCAATTCAGTCACATTGGCCGGAATTCAATAAGGATGTTTAAACCATGTTTAGCCTAAACCGGGTAACAAATCACAAAGTAATTGCCATGTTAGTTTTATAGATAGGGCGATAGCTCCAACTTTTCATTGT
This sequence comes from Chaetoderma sp. LZ-2023a, assembly GCA_034401795.1. Classification (NCBI taxonomy): domain Eukaryota; kingdom Metazoa; phylum Mollusca; class Caudofoveata; order Chaetodermatida; family Chaetodermatidae; genus Chaetoderma; species Chaetoderma sp. LZ-2023a. Next base: position 323,776 of record JAVVLW010000034.1, read on the forward strand.
TTGAGAGCTAGGTCACGCAATTAAGTTTTAAATAATTGTCCATGTTCTATGTCTATTCAGCGCCGTGCCCAATTTGGCCGGGTTGTAGCGTAAGTGCTGAGGCTGATATTCCGCCACGCTTGGATAATCTATATTACTGAGAGAACTCAAAGCCGATGGTACGATTTTGTCCCAATTGCGCCGTAGATTGGAATTTATATAGTCAATGATAGTAATTAATTATGTACCTATGATCATTCCGTTGCTGAATTATGTTGCAAAAACTTACCCCAAAACACCGGCATTAATCTGTGCTGTTTAAAGGGTGGGGCAAATATCATGACATTTTAAATACGCAAGGCTGTTCATTTTAACGTTGCGAGATCATACACATATATTAACGTATTAGCTGATGTTGCTGCATGCATTTTGCACTGGGTACCATTCCATCTGGTGTCCATCATACAACAGGATCACATTATACTATAATACAGAGAGGGGTGGCATTGAGGGCGGGCGGGAGAGGATGGCGGGAGCGAGGGAGGGATTGAGGGAAGGGAGAAGCGGAGGAGAGGGAGACGGCAGAAGCCGTTTTGGCCAGCTTAAGTGTTAAAGAGTTAGCTAGATAGATAGATTTATTACACAATAGGAAATTGGCCTTTGAGTGAATACAATGCTATTTATTATGCATTGTATGGCGGACAAATTATTTGCATTGTGTCCACACAGATGTCACAACCCCTCCTCCGACCCCCACCCCACCCCCTGAACACACACTTGCTGTGCGGGCGTGCTTTGTATGTGGATAGCCATTACAAATGTAGTGGAAAAAGTACTATATTATATGCTGACATTTACACCTTTATTGGGCAAGTTTAGTCAATGAAAACATTGTTATTGAAGGCAGTAACGGCGTTCACTAAAAAATAGATGCTGATATATGTTGATGGTGGTTTTTAAGTATTAGCGGCCACTTGACCTTTATATGACCTGCATATGACCACCTATCTAAGGGGACCACTTGAGTTGTGACTCTAAAAACGCATTGCTATTCCTGTATAGGACCACCCATCTAAGCGATTATTTAGCCTAATGCATATGACTACCTATCTAAGGTAGACCACTTGAGTTTTATTGATAACCACCATGCATATATACAGTTGAAACGAGTGGGAGGGAGGTGGAGGGGAGAGGGGGGGAGGTGAAGGGGGCAGGTAGTTGAAGGGACGGGGGAGATAGATCAACTATGTGATGATATAGAATATATCATTATGTTCCAGCCCTAATACGTCTGTTTTTGTTGTAACGGTCATATTATAAAGCTATGAAATACTAAACGATATCTGTTGCGTGCTGCTATTGCTGCTAGTTGATGAAAAATTAATACAGTTACATAACGTATAGCGACATTTGAACGCGAAACTTGCATAAATTCTGGGAATATTGGGATAAATCACTATGTTTCAGCCTTAATAACTTTGCAACGACCAGTAGCAAGAGGTTTCTGTTGCAAGGGTCGTAATCAGAGGTTTACACATACTAAGACATCTGAGATATGTGTTACAATTGTTACTAGTTCCAGAATTATTAATACGATTCCACCCATGCAACAGAAAGCTGTTGCTAGTGGCCGTTGAAACATTATTAATGCTGGAACATAGTGATCCTTTCCTTAATTTCCGCTAATTTATACAAGTTTCAGGTTCCAAGCACGCTATGTTCATAGATTATGAAATACTAAAACACTCGAGTTTTGCGTTGCTATTTCTATTAATTATTTAATTATTAATACGCTTGCATAGTGCAGTTGAATGTGATACTTGTATAAAAAAAATACAGGAAAATATTGAATATTATGGAAGTGCACCACATGAATTTTATTGATGGCGATTCTCAAAAACACTGCTCTTAGAGACAGTAACCATTTTCGTTAAAACAGAGATGCTGATGTATGATGACGGTGGTTCTCAGTGATTAGCGCTCAATTACGTTCTATGACCAGCTCTGTAAGTGAACCGCTTGAGTGGTGGTTCTCAAACCCATTGCTATTACAGTATAGGACCATACATCTACGCACCTAATTAGCCTACTGCATTAGAATGCCTATCGAAGGTGGACCACTTGAGTCTTATTGGTGATGCTTCTAAAAACATTGCTATTTGTGGTTATTGTGAAACCTGTGGCATCTTAAACCACAGGTATGACAGGTCGTAACAGACCACCTTTAGAAACATTTTAATGTAATTAATTAACCTACTATTATCTTCCCAAAACAGGGAAATCATAACATTAGCAAACTAACTTCCATGATTTATATGCACAGCACACCATTGGATAAGTTATGGGAGACCTATCAGAACTATCTTGATAACAAGGGCGATCAATCTGGCCAGAGTAATTCAGCTAAACAATTAAGGTTTACCTCACTTTTTTAGCGAAAAATACGACCGTGACCTATAACATAAATGATAGAAATTGTGATTAAAATGTTATATTTAATAGGCCTACGTTCGAAACATACGAGGATGATATATTTAAGAGTTCCAATCATGGCCACTCACGAATGCAACTCAAGCTAACTAAAGGTGGCTCAATAGCTATTATGAGTAATGAACTGGATTTGCTACTGTAAATGCTCTAGGCAAACATATTAATGTGATAGGGATTTAATTGTCATTTAATAGATGTTGACCATGGGGGCCAATTAACCCATCAACCTATGAATGCCAATATAAACCTATCGCTTATTGTAGATGCTAAGGATACCCACAGAATATTTTAACAATCTGACTGGAAGTTGTTCCTGCCTATTAACCCTTCTACTGGTGAAATATTATAGTTGTTGTATTTACCTGTGTACTGCAGAATGTTAGCCCTTGATTGATTTTGTACTAATTTCCAGTTTCCATTGAGCATATTGGAAAGATAAAAAATTGTCATGCACTTCTAGATCTGTTTATGGCTGTATGGTCAATCCCTGATTTACCTATTTATTGCTGAATGGCCAATCATCTACATGATTTTTGTGACCAGTTTTGTGTCTGTATATAGATATTCTCCTAAGCCACCTATTGACTGATCCGAGAGACAAGAAATATTACCTAAAGCAGTTATAGAAACGGAATTTCATCAGAGAACAGGAAAACAGATTAATGTGATAGGGATTTAATTGTCAATTAACAGCAGTTGACCATGGAGCCGATTAACCCATGAACATATGAATGCCAATATAAAACCTGCACTTATTGTAGATGCTAAGGATACATGCTGACTATTTTTCAAAACAATTTGACTGAAAGTTGTTCCTGCCTATTAACCCTTCTACTGCTAAAATAATAGATTGGTATTAACCTTTATACTGCAGAATGCTAACTTTTACTTGGAATCCTTCTAGAAATTGTTCTGATTATTCTCTTTTATTATTATTATAATTACTATTCCTCTTCTATCGGCTTCTTTTGAGCCATGGATCCCGGAATGCTATGACATTTGTCATATCAGCGTGGGCATAGATGAACGAGTGTTTGAAAACTAGAAGATAATCTGTCCACTTGCCCGGTAGGTGGGGCTTAGAATACACCTTCCGTATCCTCTGCGTGTCTTAAGAGGCGACTAAAGGAGGTACGGGTGAGGTAACCCTGACAGAAACCTCGAGTGCTGAAGACGGAGGTTCCAGGCCGCACGGCGCAAACTAATAAACCATGGATCCATGCACTTAACGCTTATGATCATGTCGATAGTCACTTAGGACTGGCGGTATGATCAGAGAACGACTAGAAGAAGAAGATCTGTCAATAAACGGCCGAGATATGAACTTCCGAAATTACTACATCATATATAGCAAAGGTCTAATTTCAGAGGTGTTCCTTAATAGACAGGTTAGATCTGTTACAGTTTCCGCCGTCGAGCAGATTTATGGTGACAACTTTAGATTTCACACTCCTGTTCCTTGCAGACGAATGTCCAAGTTTATTTAGCAACATGGTTTGGTAGACTGAGTTGTTTCTTTAAAAATAATTTGACTGAAGGTCATTGCTGCGGGAGGAACAACTTTCAGTCAAACACATTACAAAAAATTCAACAACATAGATTTATTAGGGATAATTGTGATAGGGATTTAATTGTCATTTAATAGATGTTGACCATGGGGGCCAATTAACCCATCAACCTATGAATGCCAATATAAACCTATCGCTTATTGTAGATGCTAAGGATACCCACAGAATATTTTAACAATCTGACTGGAAGTTGTTCCTGCCTATTAACCCTTCTACTGGTGAAATATTATAGTTGTTGTATTTACCTGTGTACTGCAGAATGTTAGCCCTTGATTGATTTTGTACTAATTTCCAGTTTCCATTGAGCATATTGGAAAGATAAAAAATTGTCATGCACTTCTAGATCTGTTTATGGCTGTATGGTCAATCCCTGATTTACCTATTTATTGCTGAATGGCCAATCATCTACATGATTTTTGTGACCAGTTTTGTGTCTGTATATAGATATTCTCCTAAGCCACCTATTGACTGATCCGAGAGACAAGAAATATTACCTAAAGCAGTTATAGAAACGGAATTTCATCAGAGAACAGGAAAACAGATTAATGTGATAGGGATTTAATTGTCAATTAACAGCAGTTGACCATGGAGCCGATTAACCCATGAACATATGAATGCCAATATAAAACCTGCACTTATTGTAGATGCTAAGGATACATGCTGACTATTTTTCAAAACAATTTGACTGAAAGTTGTTCCTGCCTATTAACCCTTCTACTGCTAAAATAATAGATTGGTATTAACCTTTATACTGCAGAATGCTAACTTTTACTTGGAATCCTTCTAGAAATTGTTCTGATTATTCTCTTTTATTATTATTATAATTACTATTCCTCTTCTATCGGCTTCTTTTGAGCCATGGATCCCGGAATGCTATGACATTTGTCATATCAGCGTGGGCATAGATGAACGAGTGTTTGAAAACTAGAAGATAATCTGTCCACTTGCCCGGTAGGTGGGGCTTAGAATACACCTTCCGTATCCTCTGCGTGTCTTAAGAGGCGACTAAAGGAGGTACGGGTGAGGTAACCCTGACAGAAACCTCGAGTGCTGAAGACGGAGGTTCCAGGCCGCATGGCGCAAACTAATAAACCATGGATCCATGCACTTAACGCTTATGATCATGTCGATAGTCACTTAGGACTGGCGGTATGATCAGAGAACGACTAGAAGAAGAAGATCTGTCAATAAACGGCCGAGATATGAACTTCCGAAATTACTACATCATATATAGCAAAGGTCTAATTTCAGAGGTGTTCCTTAATAGACAGGTTAGATCTGTTACAGTTTCCGCCGTCGAGCAGATTTATGGTGACAACTTTAGATTTCACACTCCTGTTCCTTGCAGACGAATGTCCAAGTTTATTTAGCAACATGGTTTGGTAGACTGAGTTGTTTCTTTAAAAATAATTTGACTGAAGGTCATTGCTGCGGGAGGAACAACTTTCAGTCAAACACATTACAAAAAATTCAACAACATAGATGTCAGAGCACACAATAATATCTTAAATATTTAGGCATCAGCGGAAAGAAGGTCAATCTAGTAATGATGATTTTATATAGCTTTCCTGATAAAGCTCCATCAGATGGAAATTCAGGCTTATAACCAGGAAGATATTTATTACCCAAAGACGAACACGTGCTCTGGCGCCAAAAGATGGTTATTCTTTAAAAGGGGTGGTGGTATGACGAGAAGCCGTAAGCAACCACCATCTTTTGGTCCAAAAACTCTGCATAGTATAGCGAATAATTTGTATTAACTGACTATCTGTCTTTAACAACCACTTTTTGATGGACCATACAGTGCCCATTATAAACAGGCTTGGGTGATCTTGCACGCTTAAATGCGCTATTATACTCTTCTCTTAATAGAGCGGATTAGTGATTTAGCTTTTAACACTTTGAACCCTAAAGTGCTAAAATCTTATTTTCCTGATAATACTAGAAGTATTGCGTAAGTTGATGAATGTATTGAAAGAAATTTGACTGGAAACTGTGGCCACAGCCGTCATATATCCCTACCCAAGCCCTCCAACCAGTTTCAGAATCTTATCTATTCAGTTTTCTTAAGTTGACAAATGCGTGGTGTGTTTCAATACTAGAAGCGTGACAGTAAAAGTAGTTCCTGTCTCAATTAGCTACATCAGTTGGTGACAACTTTAGATTTCACCCTTTACCCCTTCTTTAGTGCATCTGAAATGGTCTTGCGAAATGTCCATTTGCAAACTAAGAGAAGACTAATTATGAAAATTTACAACTGGAATGATTAGCTCGATAACCGAGCCAGTCACTCCAGTGGTAAATTTTCAAAATAGTCTTCTCTTGGTCTAGAAATAAATGTTTTCCATGAGAAAATTAAAATTTTCTTGAACAAATTTAGAAAATGCAACAGAAAGGCAATCTTAACAGTCTATTTAAAAGAGCTACCATCGCAACTCCTCCTAGCCCATTTCACGCAGAAACTTGAAACTTTCTGTATGATTACACATATTGCGAGGAATGTGCATGGCACTTTTGAAATTTTGTCATGACCCCAGGGGGTGGGGACTGTGGGTCAAAAATTTAATTTATCCAAACATGGTCATGTCACATCTCATTTTGAAGCCAATGATAAGTAGACTACGGTACAAGGAATTATTTCGATCCTGGGTCTAACTGAGGGTAGTTGGGGTCAAAAGTGGGCACCAATCGATTGTTACACAACTCCTAGACCATTTCACATAGAAGCTTGAAACTTTTGGTATCATTGCACATATGGACAGGGATTTGCATGGCACTTTTGGAATTTTGGCATGACCCCAGGGGCAAGGCCCTGGGGGTGGGAAATGTGTGTCAAAATTTAAATTTTTCCAAAGGTCATGTTGCATATCATTTTCAAGCCAATGGTAAGTAGTCTACAGTACAAGGAATTATTTTGATCTTGGGTCAAACTGAGGGTGGGAGGCGGCGTCAAAATTTCAAAAGTGGGCACCAATCAATTGTAATGCAACTCTCCTAGACCACTTCAGATAGAAACTTGAAACCTTGGAGATGATTGCACATCTGGCCAGTGATTTGCATGACACTTTTTACATTTTATCATGAACCCCAGGGTGTGGGGACTGTGGGTAAAAAATTTAATTTATCCAAAGGTGGTCATGTCACATATCATGTTCAAGCCAACGATGAGTAGACAACAATACAAGGAATTATTTTGATCTTGCGTCAAACTGAGGGTATAGGGCGGGGTCAAAGGTGGGAACAAATCAATTGTCATTCAACCCCTAGAGCATTTGACATCTAAATATGTATTATGCTGATTGTTTTTTTAATGTTTCTTCTTTTTTCAGACTATGAACTTTGCTTATGTTTGGACCATTTGCCAGTTGTCACAAAATGGGAAATGTGGAGTAAAAAATAAAATCTTTCCAAAGGTGGTCATGTCACATATCATTTTGAAGCCAATGATGAGTAGACTACAGTACAAGGAATTATTTTGATCTTGGGTCAAACTGAGGGGATGGGGCAGGGTAAAAAGTGGGCACCAATCAATTGCAACACAACTCCTCCTAGACCATTTCACATAGAAATGTATGATTCAACATATGGCCAGAGATGTGCATGACACACTGGAATTTTGATATCAGCTGAAGGGGTGGGGGAAATGGTGGGCAGAAAATAAATTTGGTCAAATGTGGTCATGTCACATCATTTTGAAGCTTGTAGTTAGTAGACTACAGCACAACACATTATTTTGTTCTTGAGTCAATCTGCGGGCAGTGAGCAGGAGTCAAATGGGCAATCTAATTCTATATATGTACATGGCTTGGATATTGTTTCTTCATGGAATAGTTAGTCCTGCGCAGACCCTGTCCTGCAGCAGCCGGTTCCTCAGGTAACTTAAAAATGTGAGATATTGCTATCTTCTAATACCTCTTGTCCTGCTAGTTACTTCTCCCGAAGCACCAGGTATAGAACAGTCAAACTGGTTCCATGTTACCAGATTTAGTGTCCAAAGAAATCCCTGATTAACCTGTTTACTGCTGAATGACCAATCATCTAGCTGATTTTGTGACCAGTTTTGTGTATCTTCTCCAAAACCACCAAGGCGATTGATCAGAAAGACAAGAAATATTATCTAAAGAAGTTTCCCCAGATAACTAGATTGTAAATGAAGTACAAGAAAATAATGTCTAGTTCAAGTGCAGGTATTCTTGGAAGCCGTATATCTGTTCATGGAACAGATCTAGTTATTATTATTATTATTATTATTATTATTATTATTATTATTATTATTATTATACTTATTCTGCCTAAAAAGTTTAGACCGCATCTCCTCCTAGAGTTTTCATCCGATCAACTCCAAACTTGGTCAACCTCAAGGGCCCATGCCACAATCGATGGCTATTACTTTTGTTTTGGCTCCGCCCACAAGTTGTTGAGTTATCTGCCCTTGAGTGGGCAAAAAGTCCAATAGGAAATGTATGGGGATGTTCAAAATTGATCTTTGAAGTGGGACTACAGCCAGAGTTTTGAACGGATCACTACCATACTTGCTGAGGATGTTACTACTGGCCATTTGTTTTTGAAAAATTATTTTTTTTCAAAATGGCCGCCAGACCTTTGACCCCACAATGCATGGCAAAAACTCCCATAGGAAATGTATGGGGATTTCAAATGAATGTTTGAAGTGCTACTACACCTAGAGTTTTGATCGGAGCACTCCCATACTTGGGTAGGATGTTGCCACTGATGATTATTTTTGAAAAAAATATTTTTTTCAAAATGGCCGCCATGAAAAAATTTTGGGCAAAAATACCAGTTTTCGTTTTTTGCAGAAATGAGCCCAGGATGACAATTAAAATAAAAAATTTTGAAAAAATATTTTGAAAAATTTTTTTTCGAAATTTTTTGTAAAAATGACGGACAGCCGAACTTTTTGGGGTCAAAATTACCAAAAAATTTTTTGGGCAGAAATGAACTCGAGGTTGAAAAAAAAAAATCTTTTTCAAATTTTTTTTTTTCAAAATGGCCGCCAAAATGACTTTTGCTCCGATCGACTTGAAATTTGCTGAACTTCTATCTCTCATATTGACTTCATTTGGTATCAAATTTAAAGTTGATCCGACCCACAGTTTTCGAGAAAATCAGCTTTTCGTTGCCGCATATCCCCATAGTAAAGCTATGGGAGCAATATTGGAACAGCGTTATCTCTTATAGTTTTCTTCCGATTCTCTTCAAACCTGGCCAGATTCTAGAACATTAAGAGATCTAAAAAGTTTCCAATAAAAATGTTAATATCGCCATTGGGGTCAAGGTCATTCATGAGTAAATCTTGCCAGTTTTCATGTTTGGCATAAGTTACCTGCACTTCATCATCTTCAACAGGTAAAGGGAGGTAATTCATGACAAAAAAATTTATGAGCTTTCTGCATGAATTGCCTCCCCTTTACCGTTAATTCATTAATCTATCCTTTATTTGAGATTTAATGGCATTTTCCTTGATTTTGGTAAAAATTTTACTTCAGCAAATCAGGACACATTATTTTATACTTTAGGGTCTAGGCTATCGGTTTTCAAGAAATCAGCTTTTCCATACCCTGTGTAAAAGTATGGGAATTTCAACTATGGATCTTTGAACTGTGATAACGCAAACTTTTTATCAGATCAGCATCAGACATGTTCACTGTCCAATACTCCTTAATACCCAGTCATCGCAGATTTACAGTTACTTCAGTAAATGTTCTCTAGTTAGTTATTATAATCTAAATTCTGATGACCCCCACAATATGACCACTATAATTTTAGTACTTTGTAAATTGAGATGGCGGTACAATAACAGTAATAATTCTGTCATTACTAATTATGAAGTACGTGTAAATAATAACTGTAACTTTCATAATAATTCTACGGTACTACAACTACTGCTGCTACTGCTGCTACTGCTACTACTACTACTACTACTACTACTACTACTACTACTACTACTACTACTACTACTACTACTACTATTACTATTACTATTATTATTACTGCTACTGCTGCTACTGCTGCTACTGCTGCTACTGCTGCTACTGCTGCTACTGCTGCTACTGCTGCTACTGCTGCTACTGCTGCTGCCGCTACTACTACTACTACTACTACTACTACTACTACTACTACTGCTACTGCTACTGTTGCTGCTACTACTACTACTACTACTACTACTACTACTACTTCAACTCCTACTGCTACTGCTACTACTACTTCGACTCCTACTGCTACTACTGCTACTACTACTACTTCGACTCCTACTGCTACTGCTACTGCTACTGCTACTGCTACTACTACTTCGACTCCTACTGCTACTACTACTACTACTTTTTTTATTTTTTTTTATTGATAACACGATCGTGCGGAAAACCTTTCATATCCAAAAATATACAAAAGACTGACGTACAAATCATACAACATACAAGCATACAAACAGTAAATAAACGGCAAGTGAAAAGGAAAAACCTTTCAAAAATTCATCTGTATTTCAGTATAATAAAATACTTCAAAATCCCTGCTCAATAAATATACATATTTAACTCTTTGAACTTCAAGGGACAAACACGAAAGAAATCATTTTTATTTTAATAAATATAAATATTCTGTTGAATATTTTGAAACACAACTAACTGGGAGTCGTTCCTGTATATGGCAGCAGCGGGTTCCTGTCCAAACAATTTCAAAACATCCAACAGCTTACACGTACGATTGTCCGGAACGTGATATTCGTGGAAGTCTGGGTTCAAAGTATTAAATGTTAATTAACATTAAAAATCTAATTACATATTTATCAGTCTTTTCGTCCTAATAGTATTTTTGAAATATCTGTTCTGTCACAGTAAGTATATACTATAAAATAAATGCCATACGTTTATTATTTTGATCAAATTAAACATCTAGTATGCTCTATTCTGAATAGGCCCGGGTAATCTTTTATATAGCCAACAAAGCGCCAGCAATTAAACACAAACACTTTGTCAGCTGCGCGGCACGCAATAGTAATATTTCTGCGGCATTTAAATATTTCTCTTTACCTTTTGAGAGAGATTCTAAAATTATCCGGGATTGTACATTGTTAAACAATGACAAAACTCGCTGCTATTTTCTAACGATCTTAGCAACAATGATAAGGCGGTTCCAAAATATAATACTGGATCGATTGTAATTCATAAACATAGGATGATTTTAGGCCAGAATTTTAAAGTGCATTTTGCTCTGTCCAAAACAAATAACAGACGACTGATAATTTTAAAACCGAATGACGGGAAGCGGCAGTTACATGAGGCTGCAACAGCCTCCATTCAAACGATTTCCTACCAAATGGTAAATCTACATTAAAAATTTATTCTTGAAAATATACTTCCATAATCAACATTAAATTATACACAAATTGACAAGGATGTAATATAAGTGTTAAAATATTTACGTATTCGGCACATTAAATGAAAGGTTAAATAATCATGGCGGTGTTTTGATGGACAGATTGCCATTTTCAAATGATATTAATCTACCTCTGCACCATATTCTTTTAAAAGCTTTTCGATTTTGTTTTTTAATATACTTATGGCATTCGCCTCTAACACAATGTGACAATAACGCATAAAATATCCCATTTAAACATTTTAAATGATCGTGTGTGAGGGTAGCATTTGCATCATGCACTACGGAGCAGCGATGTTTCCAAATGCTCCAAATTCCAATGCTTAAGCAGACTAACACAATAACTTTATTATTTATTTGTAGTGACTCATTTGCAAGGTCATGAAATAAAATATTGTGTGGTGTTATGTCCGATGTAGGAACACCGAGATCTGATAAAATCCTACTTACATATACCCAGAACTGAACTACAACATGGCATTCAACGAATAGATGTACCAATGTTTCCTCAGAGCTTACACAGAAAACGCACTTATTATCATCTTCAGCACACAGTTTTGCTTTTGTCATGAGATGTTTAACCCAAAGTTTTCTGTGTATTAGTCTCCAAACTATATCTCTTGCCTGATTGGGAATATTCGGTAAATGTATGTTTTTCCATATTATCTCCCAGTTCGGAATATTATAACCATGCTGCTCCCATGCATACATAGCTCTTGGAGGTATCGCATGTAGTTCCCTAATGAGCTTATACCAGCTGCTTACTGCCATTCTGCAGGAAAATTCCTTATTATTACTGATGAATTTTAGTTCAGCTTCTTCATCAGTAAGATCGGCACTGTATAGAGAGAACCAAGCTTTCGGTATAGCTTCTTGTATGCGAGCTAACAGACGCGTAGCATCTATTGGTCGAAGAGCAGTAACGTAGCAAATCTCAGCCAATGATTTCCATTCCCTCCGAATAGGGTCAACAATGTCACATACATATTTAATGCCTTTCCCTGCCATTGATGGATAGTACATAGCTTTGCCTTGATGAGTGATGTGATTATTGCCCCATAGCTCCAATTGTAAAACATTTTCCCAGTATAGTGGTACATCGTCAACTTTAATAAATGCATCAAACCCAGTTTTTAGCTCGAGAAAATGCGGAGGAACTCGCGTATAATTCGGGGGAGGATTTTTGGCACAAAAAAACTTTTGGTTGAGAAAGGCTTTATGAAGCTTTCTATTAACAACCTTGATACATTTGCCCACTGAATATCAGAATGAAGCAATGCATTTAAAAATTTGAAACGCAATGACAAGCTCTTCATTCTAACATCTACAAGATTAAGCCCGCCATGAATTAAATCATTCATGCAAACATCCTGTGATACAAGACATGCCTTACCTTCCCATAAAAATTCTCGGACCATTCTATTTATTTCACATTCGACATGTTTGGGCATATATATAACAGAGGCTGTATACCATAACTTTGAAAGTATTAAGGTATTTGTAACCAAGGTTCTGCCGAAAATAGTTAAATGCCGATGCTTCCACGCATTACAGGATTTCTTCATTTTAGCTATTCTCTTTTCCCAGTTAAGGTTCTCTACACCCTCTCTACTGAAGTGAATACCTAGAATTTTAATTGATTCATTTGTCCATCGGATGTCCAGTGGCTTATCACACCTACTCTTCCACTGACCCAGAAATAATCCAACTGATTTAGCTTTGTTTATCTTCAGGCCAGAGGCCATGTGAAAATCCAATAAAATCGTGTCAAGCCTTTTAAAATCAGCATTGGTGCCCGCAAAGACAGTTGTGTCATCGGAATATTGAGACACCTTTATGGGCCGATTTACACCATGAATATCCATACCATGAAAAAGTGGGTCCTCCATGAGGGTTGCTCCTAATGCCGCCATTGATATGACGAATAACACGGGAGACAATATACACCCTTGACGCACACCACGCTCTAAAATAATGGGCTGACTTTTAAAATTGTTTACGAGGTATTTGCTGCTAATATTGCCATAGAGAATTCGGATCCATTTTATGAAATTTGGTCCCAAACCAATGTGACTGAGTGATTTAAACATAAACTCCCATTCTAATCGATCAAACGCCTTTTCGATGTCTAAACCTATAATGGCTCCTGGGGCATTACCTTTCTCAACCAAATGTATAATGTCTCTAATTAAAAATGTATTGGTCAAGATAGAGCGGCCTGGAATAGAGCAAGTTTGATCGGTATGGATAACTTCATCCAGAACACTAGCAAGTTTTTTAGCAAGCGCTTTCGAAATAATCTTATAATCGACACAGAGGAGCGAGATGGGTCTGTAATTTTCTATGCTCTGTCGATTCCCTTTCTTGAATATAAGTTGAACATATGCTTGCGACATGGTAGAAGGGAGTCTACCATGTGAGAAAATTTCATTTATTACTTGAATAAACTCTGGTCCAATGAGATGCCAAAATGTCTGGTAGAATTCCACACTAAGTCCATCACCTCCTGGAGCTTTGCCGCCCTTCATATGTTTCAGAGAAGTGGTCAGATCAGCTGGTGTTAATGGGAGCTCACAGAATTCCGTGCTCGATTTTGAGAATGCATTTTTGACATTGGCTAGCATCTCAGATGACTTTATATCATTACTATTATCAGATTTATATAACATCTGATAAAATGTTTCTACCGTTTCCATAATTTTCTTTTGCATAGAGCAATTTTGGTTGTTGTTGTTGTTGTTGCCGTTGTTGCTGCCGTCGTTGTTGCCGTTGTCGTTGTTATTTAAACTCCTAATTAATTTCTCAACTCCTCTAGATTTTTCGAGCCCATAAAAGTATTTCGTTGGTTTCTCTCCTTCGATATACATTTGTGTTCTGCTCCTAGTTATTGCACCTTCAGCCCTATATCTATCTATTTGCGTAAGCTTTGATTTTATATCGCTTAGCCGTTCACTATGCTGACTATCACCATTCACAACCTTCCTACTTAGGAGAAACAGAGAACGCTCAAGTGCTTTCTTCTCCTTGCGCATCATTCGCGCTTTCCCAATGGCATATTGTTTTGAAATGTGGGCAAATCCAACTTTTACATCTTCCCACCATGTTATTAAATTGTCATGGGAATTTTTGTTTCGAAGCTTATGTTGCCAAAAACTTTTAACACAAGTTTGATATTTAGATTCATTTAGCAGCGAATTATTAATTTTCCAAAATCCAGGGCCGCGTATAACCCAGTCGGCATTATCCAGCGTGATGTAAAACATGTCATGGTCAGAGAACGTAATGGGATACATACCAGCAGTTACCAGATTTCCTTTCAATGTTCTTTGAATATAAATTCGATCTATTCTAGAGGCGAGTTGGCCGTTATTTGAATGCCATGTGAAATCACGACCCTCTGGATTTAATATTCGATAACTATCCAGTAAATGTTCTGCATCACATATAGCTTTAAGTCTGCGATGCGATGTGTCACCATAGCTAGAAAGTGAACTTCTGTCTCGCGTCCCATCCATAACACAGTTAAAATCACCACCCAGGATAATATTGTCAGCATTATCATTAAGAATGGGTGATATACTGGACAAGAATGTACATCTTTCAGAATGCAACGCCGGTGCATAGACTGAAACTAAAGTGTAATTTGACCCTTCTATGTCGATTACAACTTTAACCCACCGCCCATTGTTATCAGATGAAGAAGAAATGATATTTATCCAGCTGAGGCATTTTGGGAGAAACAAAATTGCAACACCTGCACTCGGTTCATTGGCAACAGAGTAATAGAGTTCTCCAATCGTTAAACACCTGAACCTTTCAATAACCTCTATATCTTGTAATTTTGTCTCCTGCAGCATAATAATGTCAACTTTTCTTGCCTTTAATTCATCTAATAGTACATGTTGTTTTATTTCGTTATTTAAACCTCTGCAATTTAATGTGCAAATTAACATTAAAAATATTTTAAAACATAAATTTAAAACTAACATATTTTAATTTGATTTGTTTTTCTTACTCAAGTTCTTTTTCGCCCATTTACCAATCTTTTTATTGAATTCTGAGGTGTTTAATTCAATTACTGTCAGATGCTAATATTTTGAAACATCAGAATCATTGCGTAACTGACGATAGCGCACACCCTTCTTTGTTATGTAAGGGATCAATACCTGCCCTGTTTCTGAGCGGTACATAACCATTTCCGCATTTTGAGAACTCTGTGTACTGACAGATATATCCGAATCAGCAACAGATACGCTATCATCATAATCATATAACATATCATGAACATGGTCTTCTTCAACATCAGAATCTGAACTTGAGTCATCTTTTTGTCGCTTAAGACTACTTTCTGTCTTGCGAGGAATGCTGGAACTGGTGCTTGTTAATTCTTTGCTGGCTCCAACAGCAATATCTGTTTTACCTTCCACACCTTTCAAGGTAACAGTCAGAGAGGCCTGATCTAGTATTGAATTATCAGCGCTTTCAGTGGACTGTGATCTGAATCGTGTTTGCCCTAGTTGTAGACTTTCTGACTCAGATGTTAAACTAACATCCTTAGCCATTGGTACAGGAGTTTGTGTCACGTTCTCGCTCAATACCTCAATAGAATCTGCCATGTCTACTACCACAGGATTAGCTGGTTTATGAACATCAGCTGCAGTAGCCGTTTTGTAAACGGCAGCTACAGCAGCCGGTTCAGGCTCCTGGTGATTCTTTGGTTCTGAAGCACTTCGAGTTTGATTCTTTGCTGCTTCCTTACATCACCATTTATAGTGATCAGTTGACCCACAAATTAAGCATTTGTCCTTATGCGGACATGCGCTAGCTAGGTGGTCGGTACTGGTACAAATGCGACATGTCTTGATCTGGCCCCTGTACCATAACGGCAGAAAAAACGTATTGTCAATTGAGAGCGTACTTGGAAGAGGTTTTGAAATATCCTTCATCCACACTCGTCTAACTCCATTTTCTAGAGATCTGTCATATTGGTACGTCTCATTCTCTATTGAAACTACTAGACCATACTTGGCCATTTCTGCGCTAATTCGTTCATTAGGTATTTCTAATGGCGCCTTCACTTTAATTAGCAGTTTATCGGAATCTATTTCCTGTACCTTACAGACTTCTCCATTGACAATCAGTCCATCCTCCAATAATTTGTCTTTAATTCCCTCATTGCATACCGTAACATGCCACACTGACCTGCTTATATTAATCAGGCCCTTTAACACCTTGGGACCCGAACCAACAACCTATTTCAGGCCATGATAAAGGTCAATGGGCCCCACACTCCACCCGCCAGTCGTCACCCTAAAGGCGCATTTCCATTACAAGTGTTTTTGGCTGCGCGGTTAGCCGCCTGGCGTCATCGGCGCCGCATTTTTGTTTTTGTCATACCGACACGTGTAGCAGAAATGACCGAACATGCAATTATTTCAGTCAAATAGACACCGGGCTGACGGGCGTTGAAGCGTTTCTGCATGAAAAATCGGCTCATGACCGATTTTATTATGACAGCGCTGCTCTATAGCTCCGAGACGCGCGTCAAACGCTTGGAATGGAAACACTTGCATTAAATAACACATGCCCGATAAAAAAATCACGCACGCGCAGTAAACGCGTCGCGGAAAACGCTTGTAATGGAAACACGCCTTAAGGCCCGCTTTCCATGTACGCGATATCGGGCGCGGAAACGTAAGCGTTAAAGTTGGTATAGCATAAATCTATTAGGGTGTTTCCATATACGCGATAACGCACGCTACGTTTATCGTACGCGGAAAATCGCTGCTCGATTAACGACTTTTTCGCATGCGTCTCTTTGCGGCCATTCAATACGCGTGCAAAAATCTCGTATATACACCTGTGCAAAAGTTAAGCACCACCCTATTTTTACGCACATGCGAGGGTATATTCATGTGCTATGAAGAAAGCAATAGCATAAACATTTATGTACCCATCCATCTTAGTGCAAGAGGTAATAATGCAACTAGAGGAATGCTGATTATGATGGTGGGGAAACACTGTATGTTTTTGTTTGAACTTGAAAACGAGGCCTGAATATGGTTACGTTGACACAACTGACAACTATTGCCCTACAGTTGACACACGTGGCTAGATTGTCATTAATGGTGTCTGAAAACGAGGTTTAACATCTGTGCACGAGTTTGAGACTGTCATTATTAATACCGGGTATATCCACCTTGTGCCTGGATGACGGCCTGGACACGACGTCTCATGCTGGTCACCAACCGACTGATACGCCATTGTGGTATTTGTTGCCATTCAAGATGGAGTGCGTCTGTTAATTCCTGTAGGTTCTGCACAGGAGGATCCCTCCTTCTCACCATGTTTCCCAGAATGTCCCAGATATGCTCAATAGGGTTCATGTCAGGGCTCCTTGCTGGCCATGGTAGGGTTTCGATGGCATTCTGGCGGAGGTATTCATGCACAGCTCTAGCACGATGTGGTCGGGCGTTGTCATCCATGAATATAGGGTGGGTTCCAGGTGCATGATTTACAAAATGAGGGACCACAACTCTATCCAGTATGGAATCTTGATATCTTTGTCCATTTAGTGTTCCAGGTACAGTCAACAGATCCAGCTTACAATCAAATGAGATGCACCCCCATATCATAACGGAACCTCCACCAAATGGAACTTCTTCCATGATGTTACGTTGGTCGTACGCCGTGCGTCTGGACCTCCATACACGAGTTCGACCATCTGTGGCATGAAGCAGGAACCGACTTTCATCGGACCAGTGTACCCGTCTCCAGGATCTCATGTTCCAGTGTCTTCTTTCGTTGCACCACCTCAGACGCTCATCTTTGTGGTGTGCAGTGAGGAGAGGACGTCTGACAGGTCTCCTAGCTTTCATGCCAGCAGCATACAGTCTCCTTTTGACGGTAGACATTGACACTCTATTGCGCGTTTCCCATTGCTGGCTGAGAATGGAGATCTCCTAACAAGGCGTACTAGGGCTCGATCATCACGGGCAGTAGTCTTCTTCGGTCTTCCAGATCTAGGCCTGTCCTTCATCTCGTTAGTTTGCCCATGTTTTGCAATCAAACGACTGATTACAGTATGGTTAATGTTCAGTTGTCTGCCAATCTCTCTGCATGACATACCAGTGGTATGCATGCCTATGATTTGCCATTTCACACGATCACTTAACCTTCGTCTTGCCATGGCGGTTCACAATCAAGAGCTAATTCTCTCTGTACAAATAAACCACGGTCATGAACACAAAATTCCTAATCTTGTCGCCTAAATCTGTATGTAATGTTCTACACCTCAAACTGGACTTTTACATAACTGAATACGTGTGCTGTTTCCCGCCACGCACGGACATCAAGCGGCGTGAAGTCATGAATGCATGTGCATTTCGTACTTGGAATTATGTCAATAACGCTGGGACAAAAAGTATGGCAGCCTAGTTGTACCATCATGTTTCTACGTTCTATTGTTTTTGCTGGTACTTAACTTTTGCACAGGTGTATATAAGGCATAATCATTGACATATGATACCATTCGGAGAACTGTATAGTTTAGCAGAAAACTTCAATGACTTCAGAACGATGGCTTTTTACACCGATCAAATTGAACTCCTTCGTGTTTTGCACAGAAGGAAGAGACAGCGAATACGTATGATGCAATACATTATGCTAAGTAACGAAAAGAGAAAACATAGATTCTGGGTACATGAAATTCTACAGAAAAGACCAGAACACGGAGCCTATTACCATCTGGTTCGAGAGTTGCAGCTTGATGCCGATAGCCACCATGCGTATTTTAGGATGTCGGCGGAGAAATTGGAATTTGTGCTGAGTTTTGTAGGGCTGGCTATTCAAAAGAGATCAATGATCAGAGAACCAATTGAAGCCAAGCAAAGATTGGCCATCTGTATAAGGTATGTAAATACATATTGTCCATTATATATTGACCTACCTCGAGTCAGCCAAACCTCAAAACAGGCCACCCCACCAAACAAGATACACACATACCATTCGTCTTTTAGCCACAAAGAGAAAATAATCATAATTTTGTTTGCAAAATTCTACTCACGACTCTGTTGTTCTGATATTATAAACAAAAGAAAATCAAAAAACATATATTTTCATTAAATATCAAAAGAAGACAAGAGGCCCATGGGACCTGTATCGCTCACCTGGAACATACATTACCTTGCCCGCTTATGTTTCTTCAATATGATGACTGATGACCGAGTTGGCCAGCGGCCATCTACGATTTGGGATTCTTTTGAAAACAGTTGAATCTCTATGACCTATACATAATATAATTTATATCACCCAATCTGTCCTTGATTAGTCATTTAAAGAAAATGTGACGGACGACAGATGGACAGACGAACGGTTGACGGACGTTCGCCATGGCATAAACCCACTTGCCCATTCTGGCTAGGTGAGTTAATAAATTACTAATCTATATAAGCATCCTATGGCCAAAAATTACATAATGGTATTATTATAAGGGTCCTGTATGCAGGAATTAACAGAATTTTGTACATTAAGTGCTGATGTGGTGGCTGGTGGCGGTGGCTGCTTATAAGCATATATCTGTGATGGTGATTGGCTTGGTGTATGTGTGCGTGGAATGGCTGTCTGAACGTACTGTTGTGTAGGTAAGCTGTACTGAGTGTGTTGTCGACGTGGAATATTTATAGTGGATCCAGACTGAGATGTTTGTGATGATATAAAAGTTGTGTTATTTGGCTGTGCGCTGTGCACCGCATGGCTTGTTGCAGCTTGCGTCTGTTCGAGCCCATGTAAAGTCTCCATATCTGATCCTGCATCCAGATTTGCTGTTGTCGTGGAAAGGCAGACATCTTCTCCCCCATCATTATATAGAACGTGTTAACATTTTTTTGGGAATCAATATTTTTTTGTATAAGATCTATTTTATTGGAGTCGGCAGCTAAATCCTCCTGCATCTTCTCAAACAAGTTATTTAATTTGTTGTCTGCTTTTTTTCCCTGCCTATTTTGAGGGGTATGCGATGGAGCCGTTGATGTCGATCCTGTGTTGAAAGTTGACGAGGACTGATGTGTCTGTGGGAATGTTTTTTGTTGACGCTGTGGGCTGTCTCCCATTCTCTCCTGATTTTGAATATTTGAGGTTGATGGCATTGAGGCTGATCCCTCGAGAGCCCTCTTTTTGCCTTGTCCGGCTGAAAATCTGAAATAGTGTGACAAAACCGAATTTTGAAGCTATTAACACTACTACTACTTTTTTTCTTTTTTTTTGAAAAACCGACGCTGACGCAGTCGGGACAAACTTCAAGGAGGAACTCCTTTAAAAAGGCTTGCAAACCCCCAGAAAAAACCCTGGTGAACTAGTAATCTTGATTAATATTACACCAAAACAATGATAAATAATGAGCATTAATACAATCTATAAATACATATGGCTTAAAAAGTATAGATACAAAACAATAGGCTGATAAAGCTCCGCTAGCAAAACAAAACTTAACAAAGGCATTACTATTCAACCCAGGTGTAGTAGTAGACCCGTGTGGCGAGTGCAACTATCCAACAAATGAAAAGTGCCTCGTCAATCTATGACAAATAAGTCAATCATTGACGCCAGTGGGCTGATTCTCTAAAGATCAGCGGGCGTAGTAGCATTTGGGTAGTATAATACATTTGTCGGCAGAAAAATTTCAGAAAAATTGATGGTGCTCTTGTTTACATTTTCAATTTACTTTATTGTAAGGTTTTGTAAATTACCATTCAATCCATGTGTGGTAGTAGGCCCGTGTGGCGAGTGCAACTATTCAACAAATGAAAATTGACTCGTCAATCAATGACAAATAAGCCAATCATTGACGCCAGTGTGCTGAGTCTTTAAAGATCAGCGGCCGTAGTAGCATTTGGGTAGCATAACATATATAGTCAGCAGGAAAATTACAGAAAAATAGATGGAAATAGATGGCGCTCTTGTTTCCATTTTTGATTTACTTTGTTGTAAGGTTTTGTAAATTACCCGGCAACAAATGACCCTATAAAACTCTATGCAAATTCCTAAAATTACCTGGGACAATTTTATAATTCAATGGCAACTTACTTTATTGATTGCTTATTAACTTACCCCAGTCTGTTTATTTGTTAACATGAATTATTAAACATAACAATATCAAAGTGCAGACTAAAATGAATTACATGACACAGATTAATTAAAAGACACAGATAAATCAGCTGTAGTAATTAAATGATTTAAGCTAGTGCAGGCTCATTTATTTTTACAGCTCCCAACTCTATTGAAACTATGTTTGTTTTGCACCATATGTCCTTGAATACTTTTTCTTTACCATGCTGCTTTAATCTAAAATATTCGCAAGGAATATGATTCAGCAGCAATGAACGAAATATTGCCTTTATTGCTCTATTGTGATTGCCCATAAATGGATTTTTCGTCTGTGCACACCGATGTTTCCAAATGGCCCAAACACCTATGGTTAGTATTGTTATTAAAATAGTCCTTTCAGACTTTATGATATTTACACCGCTTGATCCAAATTCTCTAAATAAGACTACATGCGTGTCTAGAACAATGGGCTTCGCTCCAAATTTTGCCAAGATTTGGCTGATATAGTCCCAAAATTGTGACGATATTGGACATTCCGCAAATAAATGCTCGATTGTTTCCTCGTCTGTTTGACATAAGTAACACCTATCAGAAGTCGTAATATTGCACTTGTATGTCAAGTGTCCCACCCATAGCCGTCGATGTAGTAATCGCAACAATAAATCACGAGCCATATTTGGTATGTATGGAGAATGTAAGATTTTCCATACATTTTTCCAACTGGATGGTTTATAGCTTGAGTCATCCCATCTCCTAATTGCTATGGGAGGTGTTACTTGTTTTCGTCTCATAATATGGTACCATTCCTTGGATCTCATCTTGTATTTTAACATCTCATCATCAAGAACTAATGCGGGTTGTGGAGTCAAACTATTATTATTTACATTTGGGAGACGAAACCATTCAATTGGTACAGCATGTTTTATTTTATTTAGCAACCGCTGGACATCTATATGCCTCATATGTGTTTTTCTAGCTACGTCTTGCATTGAAATCCATCTACGTGTTTGAGGGTGTATCATATCCGATAAATGTTGAATGCCATATTTTGCAAAGGACGGTAGATAAAGTACTGCATTGTTATAACATATATTACTATTGCCCCACAATTGCTGTTCTAGTACTTCCTTCCAGCACGTAGGTGGAGGCATGTATCTGTCAAATATTTCTAACTCCTTAACTTGATCTTTAAACACATCTGGTGTCATTTGGCTATTGTGAGGTGGCCTCTTTGAGGTAAAAACATGCTCCGCCAGAAATGGTTCTACAATTCTCTCCATGAGAGCTCGTGAAACACATGCCAACGTCTCATCTGATGTAATAAGATCATCCAAAAATTTTAACCTTAAAGAAACACATTTCACTTTAATATCAATTAAATCAAGTCCTCCTTCTAACTTAGCATTATTGAGAACACGATGGGAAACTAAATGATTCTTTTCTTCCCATATGAATGACAATATCAACTCATTAACCTCCTTTTCTACATGTTTTGGCATGTGTACAACAGATGCTGTATACCATAGCCCAGATAATGCCAAGTTGTTGACAACAAACACTCTACCAAAGATTGAAAGACGACGACGCTTCCAATTTGCTAATATTCTCTTAAGCTTAGATACTCGTTCATTCCAATTTTGTATTGTATTCTGTTTCCTGCCAAAATAGATGCCTAAAATCTTAATGGT
Source organism: Chaetoderma sp. LZ-2023a (assembly GCA_034401795.1). Classification (NCBI taxonomy): domain Eukaryota; kingdom Metazoa; phylum Mollusca; class Caudofoveata; order Chaetodermatida; family Chaetodermatidae; genus Chaetoderma; species Chaetoderma sp. LZ-2023a. The sequence goes on from JAVVLW010000034.1 coordinate 346,997, forward strand.
ATCATTAGACCAATTGATTTCAAGTGGCTGGTCATTCCGCTCTTTCCATGGCCCCAGAAATAATCCTTTGGATTTTCCTTTATTGATTTTCAAACCAGATGCATTTTGGAACTTTTCTAGTACGTGGTTTAAAATTGCAAAATCATTGTTTGAACTGGTAAACACAGTTGTGTCATCAGCATATTGTGACAGCTTAAGTGGTCTTTCTATGCCACGAATACATATGCCTTGAAAGTTACTATTTTGCCTCAATGCTATGCCAAGTGATTCCATCACAATAACAAATAATAATGGCGATAGGGAACACCCCTGTCTAACCCCACGTTCTAAGACAATTTCTCTGGATAATTGATTGTTCACTAAATAGCTACTCTTGATATCCGTATATAAAATCTTTACCCATTTAATAAAGTTTGAGCCTAACCCAAACGATTGCAAAGAATTAAAAAGAAAATCCCATTCCACACGGTCAAATGCCTTTTCATTGTCCAAGGCAATCACAGCTGAAGGGATGCTATCCTTCTCAACCAATTGTATAAGGTCTCTTATTACCATGGTATTGGTTAGAATTGTCCTCCTGGGTACAGCACATGTCTGCTCTGTTCCAATGATTTCTCCCAAAACACTACCTAGTTTCAATGTTAGTGCTCTGGATATTATTTTGTAGTCTACACATAGTAGAGAAATTGGTCTGTAGTTCTGAATTAGACGTCTGTCATTTCCTTTATATATTAGCCTTACGTATGCCCTAGCCATAGTTGGTGGTAAATGGCCTTTCTAAAAAATTTCAGTGCCTAATTCTTCCATTATTGGACCTACAAGGTGCCAAAACGTTTGGTAAAATTCAACTGGAAGGCCATCACACCCCGGTGATTTTTCTAGTTTCATACCTTTAAGGGATTTAGTTAAATCTTCTAGTGTTAAGGGTTGATCACAAAATTCACTGCCTGTGTCTGACACCTTTTTGTCTATATTTGCTAACAAATCCAATTTTGCATCTTCATCAATTCCCTCTGACTTGTACAATGACTCATAGTAATTGCATACAATAGTACTCATTTCATTGTTGGTAAAGACGGTTGAACCATCCGGCATGTTTAATGAGCACATCACCTTATCTATTGCCCGTGCTTTTTCTAATGTGCAAAAATATCGGGTTGGCTTTTCCCCTTCGGCGTGCATCTGGGCTCTTGCTCTAATTTTTGCACCCTCAAACTCATATTGTTCTATATCTCTTATTTTACTTTTAATTTTAACCAGTAATTCATAATAATTCTCTTCACCATTATTTACTTTAGCATTAATTTTCATCAGTGATCGATGAAGTGTTTTCTTGCGTTTGCGTATTTCCTGTGCTTTTCTAATAGCATACTTTCGGGAAACATACTTTAAATCCAGTTTAACATCTTCCCACCATTGCAATGTGCTCTTATATGATGCTTTCCTATTAATCCAATGTTGCCAACAACTCTCTATATTATTCTTATAAAATTCTTCTCCCAACAGTGTTGTGTTTAATTTCCAAAACCCGACCCCTTTTGTTACCCAGTCAGCATTGGCAAAGGTTACACAAACCATGTTATGATCAGAGAATGCAACTGGCTTAATATTAACATCTCTCCAGTACCCTGTTAACAAACTATTCACATAAATTCTGTCGATCCTTGAACCAACTTTACCATCTACCGAAAACCATGTAAGATCTTTACCATGAGGTTTTGATATTCTATAGGTGTCCACTAAATTTTCATTATCACATATTTCTTTTAAGAGTCTATGTGATGTATCAGTATAAGTTGAAGTTGCATTCCTGTCATTTTCTTTGTCTAAGACACAATTAAAGTCACCACCCATTACTAAGTTTTCAGTGATGTTATCTAGTGCTGTTTTAGACATCTCCTTAAAAAAATTACGACGTAGTTGATGAGATGTAGGTGCATATATACACAGCAACGTGATACGTGTTTGTTGTATATCTAGCGTGACTCTCACCCAGCGACCATTTGCACCTGATACTGAAGAGATTATATTTACATAGGCTGAACAACGAGGGAGTATAACAATTGCTACGCCTGCACTATTATCTTGAGATAACGAATAAAATATTCTGGATCCAGAAATCTTTTCTAAATTATCGTATAATTCTGACTTCTGAATTTTTGTTTCCTGTATCAAAGCAATGTCAATCTGCTCATTTTTCAGAGTCTCTAGTAAGTGACGTTGCTTTATGTCACTATTTAAGCCTCTACAATTGAGTGTGCAAATTAGCATAAAAGGTAATAAAATGCTGTGTAAAACCGCCATTATTAAGCTAACTAAATTTTGTTTTTTTCGACCCTCTCTTAGACCATTTACCTATTTTACTCACAAACGCTGCATTACTTAGTTCAACTTTTTCCAAATGCTTATATTTTAATATATCTGAATCATGACGCAGATGCCTATATTTAACACCATTTGCCGTCACATATGGAACTAACACCTCTCCTGCCTCTGACCTGTACATGACCATTTCATCAGGTGATTTAGAACTCTGTGTTTGAATGGATATATCAGATTCAGCGACTGACATATTATCGTCTTCTATATCACTTTCCTCTATTTCTGATTCAGAACTCTCTCCATCTTTCTGTCGCTTTGTTCCACTCAATCGATCCGAGACACCAATTACTTTCTCTATATTATTTAAATCGTCTAGATTGAGTGTACTCAGTGGAAAATCAAAGTTAGTTTCAGTATCTTGCGACCTGAATTTTACTTGTCCTAAATTAAAACTCTCTTCCAGAGGGTATTGATCATCATCTTCAACTTGTGTGGAATTAGCCTCTCTGTCATCAAACTTGGATTGACTTGTTACTGGACTAAGACTTAGCCCCTCATCTAGAACCTCTATTTCATCGCCTGCCACTACAGCGATTGGATTCTTAGTTTTTTCCCCATGCTTCTCATTAACATGGACTTCAGCTACAATCTCAGCAACTACTGGTTCGATGACATTTTCCTTAGCAACGTGCTTCCCATTAGTATGGATTTCAGCTACAATCTCAGCAGCTACCGGTTCTATGACATTCTCTTTAGAGACAACTTGCTCTGCACTTTTATCAGCACCCTTTTTGACATATTTGTTCTGCGGGCATCGCCACTTAAAATGATCAGATGATCCACAAACTAGACATTTGTTTTTGTTAGGGCAATCTGTGGCAAGATGTTCTGTGCTTAAGCAGATTCTACACTCTTTGATTTGCCCCCTGTACCATAATGGCAAGATAAATCGACCATCTATGGTGACCTTGCTTGGGAGAGGGTGTTCTACCTTTTCAAACCAAATTCTTCTGATGCCATTTTCTAAGGTTCGATCAAATGGATAGGTCTCGTGTTCTACTTTGTCCACTTTGCCATACTTGATCAATTCAGTGATAACCCATTCATCTGGGATCTCTAATGGAACCTTCATCTTGACTAATAGACGATCAGAATCTATTTCCTCCACATTACACACCTCACCCTTCACGACAAGCACCTCGTCGAGCAACTTTTCCTTCACACTTTCATTAACTACGGTGACATTCCATACAGATTTGGAAACATTAACGAGACCTTGAAGGACCCGTGGCCCTGCCCCAACTACATCCTTCAACCCATGATACACCTCAATTGCCGAAACACCCCAAGCCTTTGTCGTGATTTTAAGACTCAGGGTACGCTTATATGAGGTTGCCATGGTGTTTTATAAAAAGAGGTACCCCATACTATTACAATATATAATACAAATATATAACACCAAGACGTCGGGGAAAGAGCTAAACACTAAATAAATAGTGTCCCCTTTTGAAACCCTGACGTCTACCAACAAATATACGAATAGAGAGTACAGTCGTATATTTGTTAGTTTAAACCACTTTCTAAGTGGTTCACTAACACCTAACCGATTAAAGTGGTTTCCTAATGCATACTAACATATTACAGTCATATATTTGTTAGTCTGTTCGAGTTGACCGGGGACAGCCAACTGAATATAAGGATTTATATAGTTAAAGAACTAGGCTTGTGCTTACAAATGACAAAGGAATTAAATCCACTCACTCAAGCGATCTTGCCAAATATAATGCGCTAGCCTACGAACTATAGAAATAGCAGACTGGCGCAGCGAGAAATGTATTGCATTGGCCACAGTAAAGGTCATTGCAGACCAGACACGAGCGATTTAATCCAGCGAATCCCGCGGGCGAAAGAAATCTTTGTCGCGCGATGTTTGCTTGCACACCGATCACGAAAATATCTTGGATACCACGCTGAAAAAAGCGTCAGAATATGTCCCTGAACACTTTTCGAACGCTCATCGATAATTCGTAAATTTCAGGTTTAAACATACATCCATTAAGATCATGGCTGATCAACAAGTATTATCTTTACCGGGAATTTTCTATGAGAACTCTGACTCGGATGATTCAGAGGAGGAAGCTATGTTGCTTTTGGCAATTGTAGAGCGTAGGAAGAGGAGGAGGATGAGAAGACGCTTCTGGGTACACCCTATTCTGCAGAAACGTGATGAGTGTGGAGAATATGCGAAACTTATTCAGAAGCTGCGACTTGACCATGAGAGGTTCCACACGTACTTTAGGATGTCCATTTAGATGTTTGACCTTCTGCTACAGCTGGTGCGTCCATTGATACAGAAGCAGACGACTCGCTACAGGAAGCCAATATCTGCAGATCAACGATTAGCCGTGTGCTTACGGTATGGTATATGTGATTGATTAAGGTCTAAATGATTTGAGGTGGAACCCTTCTTCTGCGAACGTCCTTCCCTACTTTTTTTAACTCAGCATACCTGTTGAATAACTGATATGTGTTGTGGTGCTGATGTTATAGTGTTATCTCTCACCTATGGTTCTCATAGTATATGTATCAAGCAATGAACTCGAGCTTACGCATACCATTATAGTCACTGACCTAGATAGTTGACCCGTTGACTTCAAACTGGTCTCATTCACCTTTTTGGAAATATAACCTATATGCCTAATTCGTTGTGCTCTCTCTCTCTCTCTCTCTCCCTCTCTCTCTCTCTCTCGTGCGTGCGTGCGTGCGTGCGTGCGTGCGTGCGTGCGTGCGTGCGTGCGTGCGTGCGTGCGTGCGTGCGTGCGTGCGTGCGTGCGTGCGTGCTTACTGTCTGCTTGCAGTGTGTGGGTGTAGAAACTGCATCATCTTCCAATACTTCCATTTGATGGGTTGTTTGCTGCCCTGGCCGCTAGTCGTCTTGTCATCATCTTTCAGTTTCTTAAACGTGTCTCTTAGGTTCTTCCAAATTTTCATGAGATCGTCAACTGTGGTAAAATAAAAGAAATAGGTACTGTTAATTAATGTCAGATTGCAAATAAATATGACGATATCATTCAAGTGTAGATCTGTCCATCCATTCATCCATCCATCCATCCATCCATCCATCCATCCATCCATCCATCCACCCATCCACCCATTCGTCCATCCACCCATCCGTCCGTCCGTCCGTCCATCCGTCAATCAATCAATCAATCAATCAATCAATCAAGCAATCAAGCAGTTAACCCGCCCATCCGCATGGCCACCCGCCTGTCCCTCTGCTGTCTCTCTTATGAGTTTAGTGCATGAGAGGGGGGGGGGGTGTAATGAGTGATAACTATGTGGTGACTTGAATGATAGTACTCCATTGATCTGTAGAGTGATGGATGTGTGGATGGGTTTGCTGCTTGAATTATGTATTATCTAAACTGCATTTGAGTGATTCCGTACATTTTATACATAGTATATTATATAAATGAAACATACCATTCATATCCAGGTTGGTGGCTATAGAACGCCATGCATTCTGTCTCTCGGTACTTGGGAGAGCCTTATTATATAAAATCTCCCTTTGTTGAACTTCTATGATTACCTTTTCTTTTATACATGTTGATTTTGATATTTTCGTTGATTTCGGCATCTTTACCCTACAAGTGGAATTCGATGTGATGATCTAAAATGTTAAAATGCTTTATCCACATGCTTGATCCTCAAATGCATGTTTGCTTTATGTCACCTCTCTATACCGACCAACTGCTTTGGAACGGCTGGGATGGCGATTAATTCCGACTGGTGGTCCTAAGACCACCCATTTTAAAGAACCACCCACCACCCTGTGATGTCAAAAGATAGTATGCATCGTGAGAGCCTTATGTAATATTGAAATAATTGCTTTGTTAGCTATCTTTATCGCTTCATAGTGCAGTCGGTATAGACAGGTTTCCCCCGACGTACGATTTTTCACTGGGCGATTTATTGAGCGAATCGACAAAAATAGAATCAGAGCGATTGTACAACTTCGCTCGCCCGAGCTAGCTGAGCGCAGATCATTCACCGCGCTTGGTGTGCATGTTCCGATTGAGAAAGCTGGGTGCTATTTTTTTTTCTCGCACCGCTTCAAAAATTCGCGCGTCAAATCGTGTCTGGTCTGCAAAGACCTTAAGAGGAGCCCTACTAAATGGCGGAAACCGCCAGCTAAGAGGAATGCCTTTAGAAAATGGAGACACAAAATGCGCTCCAACCAAGACAAGAATTTACAAATTAAACATAAAGTTTGAAAGGAAATACTAATACGAAATATATGTATAAAATTTATCTACAAAATCGCGCTAGAAACTAGCAAATTCTGGCAGCAATTGCAGAGCTAAATAAACGCGTGTGTTCACTTCGACTACTACTACTACTACTACTACTACTACTACTACTACTACTACTACTACTACTACTACTACTACTACTACTACTACTACTACTACTACTACTACTACTACTACTACTACTACTACTACTACTACTACTACTACTACTACTACTACTACTACTACTACTACTGACAAATGACAGGACTACTACATAGTCAAGACGAGTGTGTCTGTGCTTAAGCGTGCGCGCAACGGCTCCCTATGCATATAAACACCTAAAAAGTAAGTCCCCCCCCTAAATATGAGCTAATATTTTCCAAGGTATATGATTGTTTGCAATAAAAATTTGATACACCCCTCCCTCTACACTCCGTCCCACCCTTTACACCCTCCCTCAACACCCTTATTTAACGCCCTCCCTCTACCCTCTCTGTCTACCCCTCCCTCCCCTACCCTCTCCTTATTTCACTATTGCACCAAAATGTGAATTGGATTACCTCGTAAGCCGAGATATGCCTGACTGAGGATGCCTGGAATGTAAAATTGATTAACTTCAAAAATTGCAAAATCAGACATGACATCTACGTGTCGCTCTACCCATCCTTCTACCCCTCTCACGTGTATGGTCAGTCATACATGCCTTTATATATATATATACCTTAAAAATATTAACCCATATATAGGTGGGCTTACTTTTTTTGGTGTTTACATTAGGCATCGTGATCAGGTGGCCTAGATTACAAGACCTAACTTGCGCATATTGCAACTCACAAATTCTGGGGTCCCACTGTGAATTCTTGGGGTCCCGCTGTAAAATCCGCGGGTCCGCAATAAAATATGTTGCTGCTACTGCCGCCAGCTGTTATTGCTACTACTAGATCTACGAATATTAATATGCCGTGACATAAATAAACATTTATTTAATATTTCAGATTTCTAGCTACTGGAGAATCGTATACGTCACTATCCACGCAATACCGTGTGGGGGTTGCGACAATCAGCAGATTGGTGCCAGAAGTGTGTGATGCCATATGGGAGACAATGAGGGATAGCTTCCTTAAGATGCCACAAACTACAGACGAATGGAAACTGATTGCGCATAATTTTATGGACAAGTGGGACTTCCCCCACTGTGTGGGAGCGATCGATGGCAAACATATTGTTATAAAATCACCGATGAACAGTGGATCCATGTATTACAATTACAAGTCAACATACTCAATTATACTGATGGCATTAGCTGATGCTTGCAACATGTTCATTGCTGTCGACATTGGTGCCTATGGAAGACAATCGGATGCAGGAGTATTCTCCAATAGTGAAATAGGTCATGCTCTTGCAACACACAATGGACTTAATCTACCCACTGATGAACCAATACCTGGCGCCGAACATCTTGGGCCAATGCCTTACGTTGTGGTAGGGGATGAGGCCTTTCCACTTAAAAAACACGTGATGAGGCCTTATCCTGGTAGACATTGCAATACTGCTCGAGATGCATACAACTATAGACTCTCTAGAGCAAGACGCATCGTTGAATGTACATTCGGAATATTTGCGACAAGATGGAGAGTGTTCTACACAAGGATGGCCATTCACCCTATAAACGTTATAAAGGTTGTACAGGCGGCGGTAATACTGCACAATATGATGCAAAGAGATAGCACACCAGGGACAAGTGTTGAAGATTTTGTGTCAGATTACAGACCCGATGACGTTCATGGATTGGTAAACTTTGCTCATTTCGGCACTAGAGGGTCAGCTACAGCAGTCGATATTAGAGATAGATTTACAAGATTCTTTACAGAGAATCCCCTGCCGTGGCAGAATTCTCATATCCAAAGAGGCCTGCATTAGTTTTTATTATAAAGTAATACTACTGACATAGTGTTAACATCGTCGTGTCGT
>JAVVLW010000035.1:0-85964 GCA_034401795.1 Chaetoderma sp. LZ-2023a
ACCACGACCAGATCCTCGCGCGCCACGACCAGCACCACGCGCACCACGGTATGCGGGTGCCTGCCTGGCTGGCTGCGCTGGAGGAGCCTGCGCCACCGCCTCCCTCACTGCTGGCCGAATCGCACGTGGCCGAGGCCGACGTTGCGCTGGTGGCTGGCCTCTGACATGGCCACCTCCACCTCGAGCCTGCAGGGGATGGTACGCAGGGGGTGCTGCGCGAACGCGCTCCCTATGGAGCACCTCAAACTGTTCGCGCAGTGCCCTCTGGTTGTTGACCAGAGTGACCTATCCTGGAGGTGCTTGCATCCCTCACCTCCAAAGAGACCAGGACCTGCCATAGGCATCCGCAGCAGCATATTGTACAGGTCCTGGGACGGGCACAGGTTGTCCAATGCAAACGTGCGCCTCGCCCGGACACTTCTGGTCACAGCCCGAGTCAAACAATCCAGAGCCAGGTTGATACCATCCTGGATGGCTCTCTGGACAGTTATCGGGCTAGGTTGGCGCGATGCGGATGCTGTCACTACCCCTTGCAACAGCTGGGAGAAATGAGAAAGCGCCGCAATAGACGCTCTCCCACTCTCCTCCGCATCGCGCAACGCGGTATTGGCCGAACGCAATGCGTTCGCACACAGCGCTCCCGTGTCAGACCGGGAACCTGGCCGGTTGTCTTCACCTAATGCTGCGCGATCATCTACGCTCGGTTTAGGTACCACACCGTACCTTTGATACTCCTCAGGTACGATGCGGCAGCGCCTTGCAACCTCGCGAGATGTCCATGCGCCTTGATGGACGTCTCTGCCGCCGAGAACATATCCACAATATGTTCCGCCAGCGGCAGAGATGGCATGGCGCTAATAGTCGATCTACCAGCTAACCACGGCCGGTGATCTCGCTGGCTAGCCGACTGTTCCACGGGCAGGTCTGGCCTGATGCTTATAAGCCACTGACAAGCGTCAGATCAATCCTCCTCTGTGGCTACCTGCGAGAGCTCTACAAGACGAGGGCCTTCGTCTTCCTCCTGAGCAATCGCAGGCGAGCTCGAAGCTGAATAGCCTGACACGCCTGGCAAGCCAGAAAAAGCATGCGGGCCCGAAAGAGCAGGCATGTTAATCTGACTGGCTTGTCCAGGAGCAGGCGCCGTGGTATTGCGTGGGGCTCTTATCGCCACACCACGGCCCTGGCCAGAACCAACCATACCCTCGGCAAGCCGAGGTATACGGAACACCTGGCCGTCAGGTCCAACCCGGGCCACCTTCTGAGCCGTGAATCCTACTCCTGCGTGAGTAGAACCATGGACAATGTCGCCTGTATTCCCCGCGAGGGGTGCACAGACGTCAATGTCCATGGTCATGACATCAGGATAACCCAGCAGATAATCCTCTTCTTCCTGGCCAGAAAGATTAGGCTCCGGGTCAGCAAAGAAATCTAACCCGGAGTGGCCAGGAAAGGTGCCATAGGAGGTACTGGCACCTGCGGTGTGCGGATACCCCTGGCCTGATAGGCAGGCACCAGGTTCCAGCGACAACCGTCCACGGACCACCGGCGTGGCAAGCCTGCTGCCAGTGTCCTGGAATGCCCCCTCCAATGGGGCCACCTCTGAATCATCGAAAACAGGTATGGTCCTAAAGAAACCAGATTCAGAGGCGGGGATTATCTGTTTCGAAGCAGATGGATGGGACAAAGGATTTGACGCAGGAAGCATGCCACGGAGCAACTCTGGTACCAAATCCTTGATTGTCCTCTTCATCTCTCCCAACATCTCACTACGGAAGGCCTCCAGATCCACTGAGGACGAGGCCTTCGTCTTACCCTTCTTACTCGTTACCTCTCTCTTTTGTTTTCTCTCCTCCTCCATGATCTTATCCTTCGCCTGCAATGATAATAAACGAAATCTAGGATTTCTTTTTTCACGAGAGAGTTGATACTTACCTCCCTAATACTTTTGATATTGCTAAATATCGGCTTTCACTCAATAAAACACTCAGATTAAAAACAGTTAGGTGCCCCTACTGGGCAGGGAGTCAGAGGTAGTCCGGCGGATGGTCGCCCCACCACCGCGCATGCGCCGACTACTACTTCCTCTGGCTCATTTATTGGCTAACACATGCAACTACCAAGAGCCTGAAGACCGAGCCTCTGTGGGGCGGAGAGGCCGGGTCAGTATCTAGGGAGGTAAGTATCAACTCTCTCGTGAAAAAAGAAATCCTAGATTTCGTTTATTTCACATCAAGAGTATACTTACCTCCCTAATACTTTTGATATTGCCAGAATTCGAAAGTGAATCTGGCGGGAGGGAGGCGAGGTCAAAAGACCAGCTCTTCCCTATACGCTTTCAAGCGTTTAATGCACTTATGACGTCTGAAACTGTGTGAAAACACAGTCAGGATTTGATAAACCATCGGATAACACAACCGATGCCTGAGAGATGACCGATTTGTCATATGCGCTCCCCCCCCTCCCTTGGGAGGAAGATTAAATGACCTCAATGTCCTACACGCTCTCTTCGTACTAGTGCTAAGTACTATAGGACAGAGACGAAAAGGCTCCATTTTCGTATACTCTCTCTAAAGAACCACAACCCACATAAACCATCACCATATTAATAACACTGGGTAACGTGACAATACAAAACAATGAACAACACATGAACAAGACTGACCTTGTTGTACTAGGAAGCTGTCATCATGAATCCAGTAGAGAAGGATGATACAGTCCCGACAAGTGGTTGTCACCGTCGCTGAATGGCGAAGTATATAAGCAATGCGGAGGCACTCTTCACAAACATAAAGCGGTTATTGTTTCAAAATCGACAAGGCGAGAGGGTTAGAGGTGTCACGGAGGTAATGGTCTGTAAAACTTGACTCACAGTGCCACTGAGCCACTGACATAATATCATCCACAGGGACCCCATTAAAAAGGGCAGTGGATGTCACGACACCGCGGACACTGTGAGCCTTGGCCACGTCAACCTGTCGCCCGGTGGCGGATTTGTGACAAAATTGAATACATTCCACAATCCACCTAGAAATGGTGTCCTTAGACGCCCTACCATGGGGTTCAATATATGACAACCATAACGCTGACTGGTCGGTACGCCACTCCGAAGTACGCTGTTTGTACCGGAGCAGCGCCCGTACGGGGCACCATACTTTAGAATTAGGATCATATCTAGTTAAAGATGGCAAAAAAATAGGCTGACCTGGATATTTCAATGACTGATTTTTAGACAAGAAATTAATCCTAGGTAGAAGCTTAAGGCCTTCCCCTGTAACCACAAAACGGTCAACCTCGGCTGATAAGGCGTGAATTTCACTCCTACGCCTCGCCGAGGCCGCAGCAATTAAAAATACAGTTTTAAGAGTTAACATTTTCATAGAAATGGAACTAAGTGGTTCAAAAGGCTTATCACCTAGTACCTGGAGCACCAGTGATAAACTCCAAGACGGAATCAGTGGAGGATTCCTTGGTCTTAGATTGCCCATGCCTTTAATTAATACATTTAATGTACTTACTTCATCACTCCCCCTATTAGCCAAGCAAGGAATAACAGTCATTAAAGCTGACTTATAACCAGCAATAGAGTTAGGCTTGAGGCTATAGGCATCATATAGGTGACAGAGGAAATCAGCCACTACCTGAATAGATGATTCCATTGGATCAATACATCTTTTTGAGCACCATTCTGCAAATCTGTTGATTTTATAATTATATGCTCTGGAGGTTGACCCCCCTCCTGGCTTTGGCCATAAACATGGCCGCTTGCTCAGAAAAGCCCTCCTTAATTCTAGATTCCTTGACAACATCCACGCAGTCAATCGGAACATTGACGGATTGTCGTGAAGGGCCTTGCCCTGGAAGATAAGGTTGTCCATCAGAGGCAGCGGAACCGGATTGCAGACCAGAAGGTCCAGCAGATCCGTATACCACGATCGGCTTGGCCAATCCGGGGCGATCAGAAGCACTTGGCACTCCTGCTGCCTGATTTTCTGAAGCACCTTTGGAATCAGGATTGCTGGGGGGAATGCGTATGCATACATTCCCTCCCAGCTGATAGCTAACGCATCTGTTGCGAAAGCGCTTGGGTCTGGAATCGGAGAGACGTACGTCGTCATCTTCGCATTCTTCTTCATCGCGAACAAATCTATGTTGGGTTTCCCCCAATGGTCGAACAGACGATCCGCCACACATTGATTTAGTTGCCATTCCGTGGGTAAAACACTCATCCTTCGGCTCAATGAGTCTGCTAGCAGATTTAACCTCCCCGGAATATGAACTGCTTTCAAGGTGATCCCATGATCCAGGCACCAACAAAGCAGTTTCCATGTCATCATACAGAGACTGGGCGACTTCGTTCCGCCCTGGCGGTTTATGTAAGTCACTACTGTTGAGTTGTCTGAACGAATTAGAACAATCTTGCCCTGAACTTTCTGTAAGAAATGTTCCAGGCCCAGGACTACTGCTCTTAGCTCTAGTAGATTGATATGTTCCTTGGACTGATCCAGATCCCAAAGCCCTGATACTGTGGACTCTTCCAGACAAGCTCCCCACCCCTCCATCGATGCATCTGTATACACAGTCACCTGAGGGTGGGGAGGGGTTAGCAAAACCCACGGCAAGAGATTCTCTGTATTCAACCACCATTGCAGGTGGTGAATCAGAGGCGCCAATACTGACACGTTCGAGTCCAGCGAACCTGAACTCTGGGTCCACTGTGTCATGAGAAACAACTGGATCGGGCGCCTGCGTAAGGCGGCCTGCGGAATGACTGGTTCCAAAGAAACCATCAAGCCCAGCATTCTCAAGTAAACCCGTGCCAGGACATGACGACTGTCGCACACCGACTGTATTACCGAGATGAGTATTTGAACCCTCTCCTGAGTGGGGTACACATACCCCGTCTCCAGATCGAAGAACATGCCCAGGTAAACAAACTTCTGGGATGGAGTTAGCTCTGATTTCGGGAAATTGATCATCCAGCCCAAGTCCGAGAGAGTTTTCAAAACAATCTCCAGATTGGCTGACAATGATTCCCGGGTGTGTGCTTTCAACAGCCAGTCGTCTATGTACGTGTGGACTGCTATGCTTCTCCTGCGGAGGTATGCAGTGATCGCGAGAACCACACGGGTGAAGACCCGAGGAGCCGTGGAAATCCCGAAGGGTAACACCCTGAATTCCCACCGCCGGCCCTGAAATGCAAATCTCAGGAAGCGACGGAAACTCCTCTCTATGGGAATGTGGAAATAAGCATCCTTCAAATCTATTGACGCTGTCCACATTCCTCGCTCTAACCCCGCCAACACCGAGCGCACAGTCTCCATCTTGAAACTGGGCGTCTCTATGAACTTGTTCAATGGCTTGAGGTTGAGAATCGGCCTCCACCCTCCGGTGTTTTTTGTTACTAAGAACAGGGTTGAATAGAAGCCCGGGCATCTCTGTGCCGGCTGAATGGCTTCTTTTAGTATGAGGGAATTTATTTCCTCCTCTATACACAACCTCTGATCCGGATCCCGTGGAATAGGAGTCCAGATCGGCGCGAGAGACAGTCGCGATGGCGGGCCTATCACCCAGTCGGGACGATACCCGACTGAAAGCCATCGCAAGACTAAACGGTCCTGAGTCAACCGTTTCCACTCTGGCAAGTGGCCGGCCAAACGGCCGCCCACCGGTCCACCTAGGGATAGAGGTGGACATAAGGAGTGCCAGAGTGGCACTGTTCTCTCGGCGTGAAACACCGGAGTGGTTCCCACCGCGGTAACCGGGCCATCAGGCCCGATTACCGCGACCAGATCCCCGCGCGCCCCGCCCAGCGCCGCGCGCACCACGGTACGCGGGCGGCTGTCTGGCTGGGTGCGGCTGAGGAGCCTGCGCCCCCCTCACTGCTGGCCGAATCGCCCGTGGCCTAGGCCTACGTTGCGACGGTGGCTGGCCTCTGACCTGGCCAGCACCACCTCGAGCCTGCAGAGGACGAAACGCAGGGGGTGCCGCGCGAACACGCTCCCGCCGGAGCACCTCAAATTGCTCACGCAGCGCCCTCTGGTTGTTAACCAGAGTGACCGTCTCCTGGAGGTGCCTGCATCCCTCACCTCCAAAGAGACCAGGACCTGTCATAGGCGTCCGCAGCAGCCTATTATACAGGTCCTGGGACGGGCACAGATTGTCAAGTGCAAACGTGCGCCGCGCCCGGACACTTCTGGTCACCGCCCGCGTCAAACAGTCCAAAGCCAGGTTGATACCATCCTGAATGGCTCTCTGAACTGTTACCGGGCTTGGCTGGCGTGATGCGGAGGCCGCTACCACCCCCTGTAGCAGCTGGGAGACGTGGGACAGAGCGGCAATCGACGCTCTCCCACTCTCCTCCGCATCACGCAGCGCGGCATTCGCCGAACGCAACGCGTTCGAGCACAAGACTCCCGTGTCAGAACGGGAGCCCGGCCGCGCATCTTCGCCTAAAGCCGCGCGATCATCAACGCTTGGCTTCGGCACCACACCGTACCGCTGGTAATCCAGGGGCACGATGCGGCAACGCTTAGCCACCTCGCGAGGGGCCTTCGCGAGACGTCCATTAACCTTAATGGACGCCTCCGCCGCTTCGAACATGTCCACGACATGTTCAGCCAGCGGCAGAGATGGCATAGCGGTAGCCGCCGGCCTACCAGCTAACCACGGCCTATGGTCACGCTGGCTAGCCGGCAGCTCCACGGGTAGATCGGGCCGAACACTTACCAGCCACTGGCAAGTGTCCGACCAATCCTCCTCCGTGGCTAACTGCGAGCGCTCTACTAGACGAGGGCCTTCGTCTTCCTCCAGAGCACTCGCAGTTGACGTCGACGGCGGGTAAGCTGATACCCCTGGCAAGCCTGGAAAAGCATGCGGGCCCGAGAGAGCAGGCATGCTAAACTCCGCGGCTTGACCAGGAGCAGGCGCCGTGGCAGAGCGTGGGGTAAACACCGCTCTACCACGGGTCTGACCAGCACCAGCGATACCATCGGCAAGCCGAGGTATGCGGTATCCGTGGTCAACAGCACCGCCCGGGGACACCTTCTGGACCGTGAAATCTACTCCTGCGAGAGTAGAACCACGGAACACGTCGCCTGTATTCCCCGCGAGGGGTGCACAGACGTCGTATTCCATGGCCACGTCCTCAGAAGGCGACCCTAGCAGGAGATCCTCTTCCTCCTGGCCAGAAAGATTAGAATCCGGGTCAGCAAAGAGAGCTAACCCGGACTGGCCAGGGAAGGTGCCATAGGAGGCTTTGACACCTTCGGCGCGCGGATACCCGGGGTCTGATGAGCAGACCGCGGGTCCCAGCAACAACCGTTGTCCACGGCCCCTCGGCGCGGCGCCATGCCTGCTGCCAGGGTCGTGGACTGCCCCCAACAAAGGGGCCACCTCTGAATCCACAAACGGACCGGACCTAAAGAGACCGGATTCAGAGGCGGGGATCACCTGCTCGCAAGCAGATGCCGAGGACAACAAAGGAGCTGGCCCAGGGAGCATGCCGCGAAGCAACTCTGGGACCAAATCCTTTATTGTCCTCTGCATCTCTTGTAACATTTCGGACCGGAAGGCCTCCATATCCACCGCGGATGAGGCCTTCCTCTTACCCTTCTTACAACCCTCCTTCTTCTTCTTCCTCTCTTCCTCCATCACCTTCTCCCTTGCCTGCAAAGATAAAAACTCAGACATTAGGTCTCCCCCCCACTGCTTACATACGTCGCACTTCAGCAACGGTCCACAGGGACTGCAGCTGAAGCACAAGTGCGGAACGAAACGGTTTTTCAAAAACCTCCCGCAGGACGGGCAACCAGGTCTCTGAAACAGGACAAAGGACAGGGACAATGAGCAAGATAGTTAAGGTTAGCGAACTCAAAACCAACTAAAAAAGAGAGGGACAGGATCCTCAAGATCGCAAATCAAGAAGAACCAGCCTTGGACAAAACGTTAAATGTTAATAAAGGCCAAGGCCGATTATGACGTCATCACTCCTGTGACCAAATTAATCGATCCGCAACAAGCACCAAGTGCAAGAACGAATTGTATAAGTAACCGGAACATTCCCGTTGAATAGGCATATCAAGTACACAACAATCAGATATACAGAGATAACTCCTTCCAATTCTAGCATTGGCAAAAAGGGAAATTATCTCCCCTTTTGTTTATCAATAATTAGATACCTGACACTTGTACAGACAAACCATCCAACGCGATGTACCGGAGAACTCCACCATAGTACGCCTCTACATTCTCTCCACCGAAGGGAAAGGAATTGGATCAAGAGGGCAAAGTGAGAAGACCTTTATAACAGGCCTCCAACTCACTGAACATATTCTTTTGGTTAGATAACCTAACAGTATTAGTAGGAAATGGAACCGTGGTGGAGAGAAAACATATCCTCTTGTGCCGAGAAGTCCATCAAAGCTTCTACGTGATACCTGTGGACAAAACACAAAGAGAAATGAGACTTATGAAGCACCATGTTGTAAAAAACCAACACAAACAGGCGCTAATCACGGTAAGCGCGAGTCCCGGAAATACATTAAACCGGGACAAAACACGCTAGCATATCAAAGAAGTCACCTGATAAAGAGATCCCGCTCCTTCTAAAGGTGAATCCTCCCTTTCCGACATGCTTCCCACGAACAAGAACCGTCAAATTTGAGTAAAACACAAGGTAACGCGCAGAAAAGTATAGAGAACACAAAACCGCATGTAACCCTTTGCCAATAAATGAGCAAAGAGGAAGTAGTAGTCGGCGCATGCGCGGTGGTGGGGCGACCATCCGCCGGACTACCTCTGACTCCCTGCCCAGTAGGGGCACCTAACTGTTTTTAATCTGAGTGTTTTATTGAGTGAAAGCCGATATTTAGCAATATCAAAAGTATTAGGGAGGTAAGTATACTCTTGATGTGAAAAAAATACGACATTAGATCGCCCCGCCCCCACCAACCCCCATTACTGCTTACATACATCACATTTAAGTAACGGGCCACAAGGACTACACTGGAAACAGGCCAGAAGACGAAGACAATGAGTATTTTAGTTAAGGTTAGAAAACTCAAAACCAAAATAAAAGGAGGAAGGTGTTCATAAAGAGCACCTATCAGATATTAAAAAAACCAGCGTTGGACAAAACTTTAATTGTTAATAAAGTGCAAGGCTGATTATGACGTCATAATTTCAGAAAAGAAATTAAATCGATCTGAAACAAACATCCAGGTGTAAGGACGAATTGTATTCATACCCAGAACATCCTGACTTGAAAGGATAGAATATTCAGACCATACAAACATCAGATAAACAATGATAAAATGGCAGAAGTTTATATAATTATTTTCAAATATAATAGAAGTGCCTAATATCATCAACTAGAATACCTGATTCTTTGCATAGACAAACCATCCAATCTGATGAACTGGAACACTCCACCAAGACTATGACCTCTTAACTCTCTCCACCTTAAGGGGAAAGGAATTGGACCAAGAGGGCAAAGTGAGAAGACCTTCTTATGAGGCCTCCGAATCACTGGACATAGACTTTTTGGTTAGATAACCTAACAGTATTAGTAGGAAATGGACCCTTGGTGGAGAGAAAAACAAACCCTCTGGTGATGTGATGTCCTGTACAATCATAGACAGATACCTGTGGACATAAAAACAAAGAGAGATTAGCATTTCATAGCGCCGTTTTGAAATAAACCAACTATATTAGGCGCTTATATCGATAAACACGATTCCCGGAAACACATTACAACGGGATAACTCGCTAAAATATACTAGAAGTCACCTGATGGATAGGTCCTGGACCCTCCTCTGGCGAATTAGTACGTTCTGCCATCTCTTACAGGTGATTAAACTTCTGATATTTCGATTATTTAACTTAGAATTGATAGAAAAGCTTTGTAGCATAGAAACATGTGTTATCTCTCAGCCAATAAATTAGCAAAGAGGCAGTACTAGTCTGCGCATGCGCGGTGGTGGGGCTGGCATCCGCCGGACTGTCTTCTGACTACCTGCCCAATAGGGGCACCTAACTTTTTTAATCTGAGTGTTTTATTGAGTGAAAGCCGATATTTAGCAATATCAGAGTATTAGGGAGGTAAGTATACTCATGAAGTGAAAATATAGGGCTAGCATGATGTCATAAACATTGTCGTTTTTCACATCTGGTTCCAAATTATTATTATTAAATGTATGACATTTTTGGACCCGAAAGAAAGAAAATGCACTGTTGTGAAGCCACACTTAACAACCATATAGAAAATATGGCCAACGTTTGAAGGGCTTAGAAACGGAGATATATCAGCTAGGTATAGAATAACTTAGAAATTCAATCATCAGTTTTAGGTATAGAATAACTTAGATATTCAATCATTAGTGGCCCGTCAATAGCAGATGAAAGCGATATATTATGTACTAGCTAGGTATAAAATAACTTAGATATTCAATCATTAGTGGCCCGTCAATAGCAGATGAAAGCGATATATTATGTACTAGCTAGGTATAAAATAACTTAGATATTCAATCATTAGTGGCCCGTCAATAGCAGATGAAAGCGATATATTATGTACTAGCTAGGTATAAAATAACTTAGATATTCAATCATTAGTGGCCCGTCAGTAGGAGATGAGAGATATATACTAGGTACAACCTAGGCATAGAATAACTTAGATATTCAATCATCAGTGGCCCATCAATTGCAGATGAAAGAGATATATTAGGTACTAGCTAGGTATAAAATAACTTAGATATTCAATCATTAGTGGCCCGTCTGTAGGAGATGACAGATATATACTAGGTACAACCTAGGCATAGAATAACTTAGATATTCAATCATCAGTGGCCCGTCAGTAGCAGATGAAAGAGCGAGGCAAATGGACATTCACTTCTACTTTCCTGACCAATCTTAACCATTAAAAAATTAAGTGCTAATTGTTAAATACCTTATAACAAGGAATCATAACATTAAAAAATATGTCCAGTTTAATTAAAAATTTTGAACAAGTTGAGTATTATACCTGTATGCAATCTTTGATGGACTTTTAAGCTTCCCACAGTTGAAAACATTTTGTTGCATGTCGGACAGCTGTATTCCTTCACACCAACATGTATCTTGAAATGTGCAGTGAGCGTAGATTTGACGGCAAATGAGCGGTAACACTGTGTGCACTTGTAAGGTTTTTCCTGCGTATGTACTCGCACATGTCTGACGAGATCACTAGGCTTCTTAAACTCCTTAGAACAATAGGTACACTGGTGCCATCGTACACCATTCACCTAAAATAAACATGGCAATTAGAAATCAATCAGAACAACAGACAAATAGCCATACCCTCCTTCTGTTCATTTCTTAAGCTGCTTATTTGTCTTATAATGTGACAAGAGACAATATAGTTTTACAAAATCTTACAGATTTATTTGGCGTTTATTATGTTTCATAATGAGTGCACTTAAGGAACAGGATGGAGAAAATTGACTTGCACACCAAGGCCAGCGACCATGGACATGACCTTATTACCTGGAGGGCTAAGCAAGAACACAAAACCAGAATGATGGAGCGCAAACTGATTTTGTACTGACCTGAAAACTGTCACCCACATATGCTCTCATAAAGCGCGAGCCTAAGAATTCAGAAACCATTCTAATAGTGTACTTCTTACTTAGTCCAGTGGCAGTATCATGGAGGGGTATACAAACATTTCTTATTCCGGCCAGTGGACACATGGTGGAGAGATATACAAACCTTTCTTAATCAGGCCAGGGGAGACATTGTGGAGGGATATACAAGCCTTTCTTATTCTGGCCAGTGGAGGCATCATGGAGGGATATGCAAATCTTTTTCAATCCGGCCAGTAGAGACATGGTAGAGTGATATACAAACGTTTCTTATTCCGGCCAGTGGAGACATGGAGCGATATACAAACTTTTCTTAATCAGGCCAGTGGAGGCATTGTGGAGGGATATACAAACCTTTCTTAATCAGATCAGTAGAGGCATCGTGGAGGGATATACAAACCTTTCTTAATCAGATCAGTAGAGGCATCGTGATAGACACACATTTCTTATTCCGCCCAGGGGAGGCATCGTGGAGGGATATACAAACCTTTCTTAATCAGGACAGTGGAGGCATGGTGGAGCAATATACATACCTTTCTTAATGAGATCAGTAGAGGTATTGTGGAGGTATATACAACCCTTTCTTAATCAGATCAGCAGAGGCATTGTGGAGGGATATACAAACTTTTCTTAATCAGATCAGTAGAGGCATCGTGATAGACACACATTTCTTATTCCGGCCAGGGGAGGCATGGTGGAGCAAAATACATACCTTTCTTAATCAGATCAGTAGAGGCATAGTGGAGGGATATATAAACTTTTCTTAATCAGGTCAGTAGAGGCATCGTGATACACACATTTCTTATTCCGACCAGGGGAGGCATGGTGGAGCAATATACATACCTTTCTTAATCAGATGAGTGGAGGCAACGTGGAGGGGTATACAAACCTTTCTTAATTAGAGCTGGGCGATATTGGATTTTTGTAGACGCCAACGGTATCTGGGAAAATACCGCGGTATCACGGTATATCGTTTAGGTGATTGGGCCTTAGGATAGGATGAGGTTTTCAAATTGGTATTAATTGCCTCGAAAACTCAACCCTTACGAAAATCATGGCTCACAGCAGAAAGGGAACATCTGACATTACTGATCGCCACTAGCGTGGATTAAGGTGATCTAAAAGTCACATGTGATATATACACCAAGCATTAACTTCGTATTTTATGCCATTCTCGATGTTTTATTCAACCATTTAACGAATTTCTGTTTGTAAAAAGAACATTTGCCATTTGCAAAATGGAATTCCCAAAGCTCAAATCTGATTGGTTAAGATGGAAATAGATCTAAAGACACGTTCGACTAGGCAAATATAGTTGACTAACGGTGACTCTTCTCCAGTTGAATGCACTATTTTCGACTGGCAAATAATCAAGTCAATTATATATAGTTGGCCAGTTGAACATGCACTAGATATGCATTTCCTGCAAATCTGGCTGTCTGGTCGGTTACGATTAACTTTCAATCAAAACAGCGTCTGCTTGCTTCTACGAGAATTGATAATACTTACCAGATGTACTATTATGATAATGTCGATTATCTAGTCTAGCTCAAAATAAACAATTAAAACTCTGCACTCGCCATGGTCCTGCCCATACTGTGTCCAGGAATCACTATAGCCTCCAGGAACCGAGTCAATTCCCAACAACAGTAAAATTTGTCTTATATTTGTCTTGACAAACAGTGAAAGCAGCTCAGCCTCACCTCAGCGGGGTGCCTGAGGAGGGGCCATAGTACATCTGGTACGTATTATCAATTCTCGTAGAAACAAAAGCGGATACTTTTTTATTCTACTTCGAATAACACTTACCAGATGTACTATTATGATAAACTCCTGATTTCGACAGCCAAGAAAGTCCAGTGGGAGGAGGTAAGGCTCGAAACAGCTCTCAACTACCATCCGACAGAGAAGGTTGTGAAGAGACTGGAACCCCAGCATACGCTTGGATTCCACCATCTGACTCATAGAGTGCCAAACTTCCATGGTCTAGACCGCGCTCCCTACCCACCCAAGCCCCCCCCCCCCCCTCATTTGTCCACACAAATTCCAGAGGGCCGTCAAAAGGGGAGGCAACACCCACCAGACCTGTCAGCCCCAAGTCTCAGCTAAGGCAGTCCAGGAGAGTGCAAAGAAGCTACTACAACTTCTAATTTAAAAAAAACCTATCAGTATATCGATAAGATTTTCAAATTTGAATGAGTCTATTGTCTGTTGCGATGAATAAGATAATCTTGAATCGGACTTTTAGCTAATCAGTCTGGAAATTCGACTGTAAGCAAATTAATATTAGTCATTTAAACTAAGAAAACACTCACCATTTTGAGTGCTTGGTCTTTCTTGAACATCGCAGGAGCTTCGCCCAATCCACGGTCATTCACGGGTCATGTGCATCACCAGTGCCAGTGCCTGTGGAAGAACCCTACGATGTATGCGTAAACAGTGGTCGGACATGGCTTTAAGTGAGATTCAATAAATTGGCGACGGCTACCCGATTAAGTGCGCTGGAGATATCGCAAAGGTAGAAATCAGTAAATGATGACTCGGCATGCCATTGTGCTACAGACATCACCTCCTCTAAAGAGACACCGTTATAAAGGGTCGATGCTGCTGCTAGTGCTCAGACTTGATGGGCGTTCACACGATCAATCTTTCCTGTTGCGATTTTATGCGACATCTGAATAGCATCGACTATCCAACGAGAAATGGTGTCTTTCGAGGCGCGAAGATGAGGAGCTTTGAGAAATAACCACAGAGATTTCGGGTCATCTCTCCACTCCTCAGTACATTTCTTATACATCTTCAGACATCTGACAGGACACCAAGCAGAAGAGCTTGGGTTATGTTTAATTAAACTTGGCAAATTGATCGGCTGTCCTGGATATTTAAGTGACTGATTCTTTGCCAGGAAACAAAGACGTGGTAATAGTCTTTGACCTTCACCCGTAATGACAAAACGGTCTTGCTCGGCAGAAAGCGCATGAATTTCGCTTCTCCTTCTCGCCGATGCTGCTGCAAACAAGAAAACAGACTTAATAGTTAACAGTTTAATATCTATAGATCTAATTGGTTCAAAGGGAGCATGCCCTAAAACCTGTAGAACAAGAGATAGATTCCATACTGGGAGAGGAATTGGCTGTCTAGGTCGCAGATTGCTCATTCCTTTAATGACTTCATTTAAAGTGTCGTTCTCCACTCCTACAGCGGCCAGACTGTGAAGCTAATGCAGACTTATATGCTGCTAGGGTTGAAGGTACAAGTTTGTCAACCTTGTATAAATGACATAAAATCTGCTACGTGTTGAACAGATGCAGAAATGGGATTAATATCTCTTCCCTTATACCACTCTGCAAATTTGTTGATTCTATAATTACATGTTCTGGTGGTTGATCCCCTTCTTGCTGAAGAGACAAACTTCGCTGCTTGCTCAGAAAAGCCACCCTCAATTGCTCGCTACTTGATAACATCAATTGGAACATTTCTGGTCTGTCGTGGAGATACTGACCTTTGTTCTGAAAAATCAGATCCCTTCTGTCTGGAAGAGGAATTGGATTGCAAATTAGAAGGTCCAGCAGATCCATAAACTATGATCGGCCTGGCTAATGAGGAGTGATCAGTGGTACTTGGCATATGCCCTCTCTTATCATTGCCAGAACTTTTGGGATGAGAATCGTTGGAGGATACGCGTATGCATATATTCCTTTCCAACTTATCGACAGTGCGTACATTGCTAGAGCTAGTGGGTCCGGGATCGGTGACACGTATGTGACCATCTTTGCATTTCCTTTCATCGCAAATAGATCCACATTTGGCTTGCCCCAATGTTTGAATAGAACCTCCGCTACCGATTGGTTGAGTTACCATTCCGTCGGATGACAAACCGTCCTTTGACTGAGAGCATACGCTAGGATATTCAATCTTCCTGGAATGTGTGCTGCCCGCAGAATAATATTCCTCTCTTTCCACCACAGCAGAAGGTTCCATATCATCATACACAACTCTAGCGGTTTAGATAAGACACCACTGTGGAGTTGTCTGTCCTTATTAGGACAATCTTGTCTCAGATTTTTGAAGTGCTAATGCCACCGCTAATAATTTGAGAACATTTATATGTTTCTGCACATTGATCCGATCCCATTCCTCTGAGAGATCGTCCAATACTGCTCCCCCAACCCCTCGTCGACGCATCTGTCAAGATGGACATCTGCGGTTGAGGAGGTTGTAGACGAACACCTCGTAGGAGATTCTGTTCTAATAACACCACTGAAGATGGAATATCAATGGTTCCTTTACTGGAATCCTCAGAGATAACGGATCCGTTCTCTGAGACCAGAATGATATTAAGTACATCTCAATCGGCCTGCGCCTGAGTGCCGCATAAGGAACTACCTTCTCCAGATACTAGTAAACCCAGTATTCTGAGAAATTGATGCGCCGTCAGAGAGGCTCCCAGAGAAAAGCCACACCATCCCTGAGATTGAAAACAATTCCCAGATACACAAACTATGGAGTCAATTCTGATTTATCTAGATTCACAATCCATCCTAGATCCTTTAGTAAGGCTAGGAATACTTGAAGATTGTTGCGCAGAGTGACTGGATTCCCGCCTTCAGCAGCCAGTCATCTATGTAAGTATGAATAGCTATGTTTCTCCTGCGAAGATAAGAAGTCATGATGAGAACCACTTTGGTAAAGACTCTCAGGGCTGTGGTCAGGACATTGGAATATGAAAATATGCATCCTTCTATCGATACTGCCCACATGCCTTTTCTCAGCCCTGTCATCACCGCTGCCAGTCTCCATCTGAAATTTTGGTGAAAAAATTAATTTGTTCAGCGGTTTGAGGTTGAGAATCGGTCTCCAACCTCCAGTGCGTTTCGGAATGAGAAAAATTATTGAATAGAAGCCCAGGGAGGACTGATTGCGGACTAAATGAATCGCATTCTTTCGTTGAAGATCTTTGATTTCTGAGCAAATGACATCTAGACGATCAGATTCCCTTGACACAGGCGTCCACACGGGAGTTGACGTTAATGGAATTAACGATTGACGGATGAGCCAGTCCGGTTCATAGCCGTTTCTTAGCCAATGACAAGACTAAACAATCTTGTACGACCTGTTCCCACTGGTTTGAGAACAGCTGAAGTCTGCCTCCGACAGAAAGAATCTGCACACAGCTCGCGGTCGATGTTGCGCGACAAGACGTTAATTCGTTTTGGTGAAGATCCTCAACTCCCTGCATTCCTGGTGCCACCAGTACGGGTCTCGCCGAAAGCCCGTCAGGACTGTCCCCCACGGCCACCTCGCGGCTTCTTGGAATGACAGCCCAGAACCGGCACCACGGCTATCCTTCCGGTAGCCGCCGCATCCTGAGCCACCACCCTTCCTGTTGTCTTCATGTGGCCTCTTATTAGAGGACTTATATGATGATGAACGCCCAGGTCCCTGAGAACATCGGGCATTACGGACAGATGGATGAAAGGGCGATCTTTGTCGCTGCCTCTGCTGCTCCTGGCGTTGCTGCTTATAGGACTGCTGCACCCGAGTCCTTTTTGTCGACTTCCACGACTTGCCAATGACCTCCTACTCTGCAACCATGGATGCAACCTTGGAGAGAGCTTGTCTTGCCGAGCCGCCAAACAAGCCCGGACCAATGAAGGGTGCAAAAGACAAAGCAGCCTTCATCTCTGGTCCTGGTTATACACAATCGAGAACCATTCTCCTCCATTCGCCAATGATCTTATCTTGTGATCACTCAGGCCAGGCAATCTTGGGATAAGGGCATGATAACTCCGGGAGCAGCCTCTGGCACTTCCCTACCTTTCGCCACGCAGGTCAGTATCACCTGCACGATGCTACACCCATGGGAGCGAGCAGCCATAGCCGCTCTCTCCACATCCTCAATAAGCATTAGCTCATTGAAGGCATCTTTATTAGTCTGAGAAACCAAGGGGCAAGAACGACCCTTGGATTTCCCAGCTAATGGCCTATTTAGTGCTTCACGCTCTCCGACTGAAAACCGAGGAACACAGGTATACTGATGATAGGCCTGCTCTGGAAAGCGGACCCTACTCCTTATCCCCTTAGGGGCCTTGGGTAATGTGTACTCCAGCTGAACCAAACGGTACGCCACGACTTCCAACATGTCATAAGTCTGAGGGTCCAAGAGTTGGCATGGCTGACGAGCCACTCGACAGAGCGCTAGCCAGACGCTCTGACATCCGCTCCATCGCTGGATCGCGCTGAGACTCTTGGTTAGATGTTAACCCAAGATGGTCGGACATCCATCCAAGAACCTGCACCCATTCAGTCTCGCTGCAGAATGATGATTCGTCCATTAAAGGACTACCATTTTTATCCTCCTCCTTACCCTTGGATGAGGCCACTGATGACCCATGCTGAGAGCTATGGACCAAACTTCCAATGGCTCGACTAATTGCGGCTCCAGTATCTAGCAAATCACCAGATATGGAATCACCGCAATCCATCAGCTCCAGCACGGAAGCTGGGACTGCGGCCGCTAACACAGCAGGACATGGGACTCCGAGATGTTGACGGGAGCTGTAAAAGACAGCTCTGATGGCACTCAGGAAAGAGCGAACTCTGGCTGGAAGACGCCCGACGGAACGTCGACATCCCCACCCGGTTGACATACCCGAACAAAACCCAGGGGTGAGCCGTGGGAAATGCCGGAGTCTCTCAACTGTGAAAGCTCTGGCATGCCAGAGTCTTCCATCAGGATAATATCCTCTTCCTCCGCCGTCGGCTCTTGAGCCAATGCGAGAGAAAGGTCAGGTGCATGTTCCTCCGCAGAACTGGCTGGACCACCGATAGGTTGTCCTGCACCAGGCTGCATCGACGGAACCGTGGACTGAAACGACTCGAACATCGCCTTTGAATTGGTCTGCCCAAACACCCAAGACCGAGTCCATCCGCTAATTCTGGCGCTCCTCCAGACCTTTAACTGATGCCTGACCCATCTTGGCTGCCTTGTCCTTCGCGATTCGCTCCACACACGCACGCCGATCTCGATCAAACTCCGCCACTAAATCAGACGACCACTTTACACATACATCGCAAGGACTTCCAACCTTGCACTTGGCACACGCAACACAGTGGTGCCCTGCAAACTTCGGCTTTATGAAGCGGTTGCAGCGGGAGCATAATGTATCCGGCGGGGCCTTGCCTCTTCACCTTCTGCAAACACAGAATAAAAATTAAAACGCTGCACATGATAAGATGATGAGCAGCACGCACAATTTACTTGATTGTAGTTTTATTGGGAAATCGCACAGCTCTATTCTTAACTGGCTATGGGAGAACGAAACCTGAATGATGGAGTGCAAACTGATATCGTACCAAGGTCACCTTGTGTCCTGAAAACCTTTACCCACATACACTCTCGCAAAGCAGGAGCGTAAGAATTCAGAAACCATTCGAATAGTGTTCCTTTTACTTAGTCCCGTGCCAGCATCGTGGAGGGTTATACAAACATTTCTTATTCCGGCTAGTGGAGAGATAGCGAAGGGATATACAAATATTTCTTATTCCGGCCAGTGGAGAGATCGTGGAGGGATATACAAATATTTCTTAATCTGAGCAGTAGACGCATCGTGGAGGGATATACAAACCTTTCTTATTCTGGCCAGTGGAGGAATGGTGGAGGGAAGCGTTTCTTATTGAGTCCTGTGGTCGCATCGTGGAGTGATATACAAACCTTTCTAACGACGCATTTCTTAAGGAGTCCAGTGGTTGGATTGTGGTGTGATATACAGACCTTTCAATGACGTGTTTCTTAATCAGTACAGTGGTAGCCTCGTGCAGTGAAATATACAAACCTTTCTAACGATATGTTTCTTAATGAGTCCAGTGGTTGCATCATGGAGGGATATACATGAGACACTGCCAAAAACCAGTGATCGTTGCTGATTATTAGTTGAAAGAACACCAGCCATATCAGCCAAGCCACTGCTCTCCATCGCTTGCTGCAGGATATCCGTGCTGGCTTGTGTCACATCACCATCGCCTGTTTCCGTAGCAATGTTTGAAGTTGGCTCAACGTTGTCTCCTGTTATGATCACAACGCCGCCTCCATCACCACTGCTTGTCTGCAAAACAGTCACAGTTATATTATCAGAGGTGTGTGAATGACAGCATGTATTAGAATAGATGATAAAATTAACCAATAAATTATACTGGCATGGAAACAAACACAAGACAAGTTTCTATTATACTTCTAGTAGTATAAACAATGACCGTTTAATACACGAATACCAGAATTTTGTCGCCCACAACATTTGCTATACCAACTAATTTGCAATCACCTCTAGATTGGGCTAATGTCCATTCCCTCTCATATGATAACTGGTATTCATTTTGAAAACAATCTATGACAGCATCTATAGGCTCCCGCATTAGTTTAAGCAAAATCGATATATTCACCAATTGGGCCAACTATATGATATTTCCTTAATATGTCAACCTGTTCAAATAAACCTCATTTTCACACATGTCTTGAACCCACATCTAGACATATCGGTAAAACTCTTTGCCCCGGTCTGATGACCAGGACCCAATCCAATGACCGGTCCCTGCGTACAGACTTCACTTTTCTATTAAATTTTCGAACCAGTTAATGAAATTGCAGCTCAGACCTAGCATGGCAGGGTGGCTGAGGCCGGCCCATTGACCCAATTGGTGAGTATATTTATATCACTGAAACTAATGCGGTAGGATATAGATTCAGCTTCAATATGCTCACCAATTGGCCAAGAGACTAATTTCTCCCTCAAGCGAGAAGGGATCTGTATCTCGAGGTTGACTCCTTTCTGACAGAAGTAAAGAATTTTGAAAAACCTTCCTTGACTGAACGTTCATTGTTAACTGCCATGCAGTCAATTGGAACATTTCGGGGTGCTCGTGGTAATGCCTGCCCCTGTGCTGAGAGATCAGATCCGGAACTTGCGGAAGAAGTATCAGCCTGCACACTATAAGGTCCAGCAAGTATGAATGATCGGCTCAGCCAGTCTGGAGCAATTAGAAGCACCAGGCTGTGCTCTTGTTTGATCTTCTTTTGGTACCTTTGGGACCCGAATTGTTGGGTGATAAGCATAAGCATACATCCCCACCCAATCCAGAGACAGAGCATTCACTGCGAACACTAGAGGACCTTGAAACGTCGACACGTATGTGATCATTTTTGCGTTCTCTTTCATTGTGAACAGGTCTATATTGGGCTTACCCCAACAACTGAACAACCTCTCGGTTATTGGAAGATTCTGCAATTCTGTCAGTCAACAAACTATCTTGTAACACACGGCATCCTCCATTATGTTCAACATTCCTGGAATGCATGTCGCTCGTAGTGATTTCCATCTCTCTGCAACAGCACAGAAACTTCCATGTGATCATGCACAATTCTGGCGACCTCATTCCGCCTCAGATAACACACCACCGTCAAACTGTCCTATCTATCAGCACAATTCTGTTCTTGACCTGATCAAATGTTTCAGAGCCAAACGTGCTGCATATATGTACATCTCTAGAATGTTGAGATGCTTTTGAGCACCCACCCATTTCCAACTTCCTGAACCTGTCAGGTCTCCAAGACATGCTCCCAAACCCTCCAGTGACGCATCAGTAAAGATTGTCATTTGAGGAGGTGGGGACAATGCAACTCCCTGCAAGAGATTCTGTCAAATTTTTCACCATTGAATGTGGTGACAAAATGGCTCCAAAAGCTGAATTGGCTTGAAAAGACTGTCATTTTGTGCCACATGGACATTAGGTACAACTGGAGTGCTTTCCATATCAGGACTGTCTATGATACCATTAAGCTCACCTTCAGCTTAGAAGAAGCCTGTCCAATCTTCAAAGCAACGAAGCCTCTCGCAGCATTTTGCGACTCTTTCAAGAGATCCGTAGCTTACATGCGAGCATTAAGCAGGTGCCATTCAATGTCCGGATTCAGCGTAACATAGTCAAGGACCATGCATCATGAAGACGCAGGCTACGTATGACCTCCTGTGCCATACAGTCTTGAGCCAGATGTTAAGAGACAATAAGAGCTAACCCAACTGACTCTGGCATAAAACGTCCATCATTTCCAGAAAAAAATCCTCTGAAAGACGGTATTAGCATGTGAGAGTGATGCTAACATTGTCATTGCAGCTTCCTCCACAAGCATAACCTCCTTATATGTGAGCTCACACAAAGGATAGATGGGAACTTTGACCGTAGCCATTTTCTCATCCTTCCTCACGAAGGGAGGACCAATCCCCAGTGTTGCATGTTCATCACATGAACGATGTGGGGGGGGGGGGGGGGGAAGGAGGCGCTAATGTGTGTGTCATATTGTTCATATGCACGCGCACACATTTGCGAACCTGCTCGACAGTCACCGGCATGGTTCTTTTGACCTTGTGACCCAACATCATCATGCTGCTTCCTAAGATTATAGGTAACCATGTATCCATGTTAGTTGCAATAGGCTTAACCAATCATGAAATATAAGCTAAGATGTTTTGCTAAACACAAAAACTTAATGTTGAAATAACAGTTCTGTATCAAGGTCACA
Source organism: Chaetoderma sp. LZ-2023a (assembly GCA_034401795.1). Classification (NCBI taxonomy): domain Eukaryota; kingdom Metazoa; phylum Mollusca; class Caudofoveata; order Chaetodermatida; family Chaetodermatidae; genus Chaetoderma; species Chaetoderma sp. LZ-2023a. The sequence continues at coordinate 22,189 of JAVVLW010000035.1, forward strand.
GTGACCATGAACTTTGACCTTGTGACCACATCACCATGCTGCTTCCTAACATTATATGTAACCATGTATCCAAGTTTAGTTGCAATAGACTTAACCAATCCTGAAATATAAGCTCAGAAGTTTGCTAAACACAGAACCTTAATGTCGACGCCAGTGATATCTATATCTCGCTTTCTGCAGGCGAGACAAAAAGCAGAGCTTTAACTCTATTAGTCATAAACTAGTTAGTTATTGACTTGACTTTATCATCTAGTGGGTAACCATTTGCCAATAGTGCCCATAAAATACAGGCATCTATAAGTATTAGCCGTGGAAAAGCAAGGGTGTTGGTGAAAAAGTTCAAGGTAAGATTTAATAATTTGAAAATCTAAATTTCTTTATAACAAATAATCGTTTTGTCAATTCGAGTTCGTACTATGTTTAATTATGATTCCAAATATGACATGATACCAAAAATATCAAGAAACACGCTACGAAAACAACCAAGCTTTACACTGAACTCCCAATCCAAACATGTTATTATTTCCATTAGATTTCAACAAACATAAAACGATCCAGCATGGAATAAGACATAAGAAACAAATTGCTTAAACGCCCAAGAAATGCAAATGATTAAGTTCGCATTTTATATTAGCAAACATAGGTTTTACAGTTGTAAAATAAACCTCTTAGCCTCTCAAATACGTGCAGGCATAATGTGATTGGTTGTTAATGAATTCTTCTGCCGGGATATTCACTACTTTTAATTTTTTGAATGAAATTCCGGTAAATCATAGTAATTTTTTCGCGTGACTTTTTTGGTCGATGGAGTTAGAATCAAATCGTTTTGTTTTATGGGGCATGTTCGTATATCTGCCAGACTTCTGAGTGTTCATTTACGTTAGATTCCCGCAAATCATTGCGTTTATGTTGTCAACTTATCATAATCTCTTTATTACGGCATCGCGAGAAATATTCAGGCAGATGGCTTTTCGTGAGAATTCTTGAGATGTGATTTCCGGAAAATGACTACCCTTTAGTTACGTGCTGAATGACATTCACCCAAGTAGACACAAATGACAGTTTATTGTATTACTGAATACTGAGTACTTGATTATAAACACGCGACTTACTAATTTGATCATACTGTAGCTACTCTATGATGGTCCTAAACTTGCTCTCATATCCGGGTTCCTATGTTCATGCATTATATCTTAATACGTTTTCAAAAATAGTGACCTAATAACAGTGTTGAAAATCAACATTTCAGCAGTTAGGGTGTCAATTTCATGACATCACATGAACCAGAATTTATTTATTTTAACTACTATTTTGAGATGGGTAGCATTGAAGTGGACATTCAATGAATTGATCATTCTAGCCCCCTTAAACCGGTATTTCAGTTACATAGGTTTAATTAGTGATACCGCCCAGCCCTACAGTGTAGTGTTACCGATTTTTGTGCCAAATTTTCCCAGAGGACGCATAGGATCCAACTTTATGCATCCCAGGGCAGATTTTATGTGTCTATACATGCAAAAGGACGCAAATGAGGAACACTGCATACTACATTAATTTTCCATTAAGTTAATTAAAGTAATTAATCCAGGCTTATCAAGTGGAGCAAGGGACATGGGTTTGAACACAGTGAATGGAGTGTACTTAACATATTCGTATTTACATTTTTAATGTGAATGTATGAATGCATGTAATCGTGAATAATTTTCATATGTGCATTAAATTATTCAGGAAGCAAATACTAACACAACAGCCTAGGACAACACTACAACAAATTTTAGTATCGAGATAAATCCAATTAGATTCTCGACCCAAGCCAAGACTCACCAATATGATGACTGACATACAAAATGTAAAAGTGGGAGATAAGACACCCTCAGAGGCTCAAACCCGCTCACATCCCTGATAGAATGATGGGAAACGTCTACCGGAGAAACCTGATTCAAATTGGTGTAAAGGTATGCTCGCAAGACTTGACAGCAATAGAGTTTACAAAATATATAGATCACTTGCTGTCAAAAATTGTACTTCTTATAAGGCATCTATCTTTGATATATAAATATTCTGGGAAGGCTAAATATCCTTGCAGACTTTCTGAGTCAAAGGATGAGTATTATGCCAATGGAATGGAAACTGAATCAGTGTGTTGTGGATCATCTGTTCAAACACTGGGGGAAATCCACTATGGAATTATTCGCAACGAAGAAGACTGTGAAGGTGAAGATGACGACGTACGTCTCTCCGATTTCAGATCCAAGCGCTATCGCAACAGATGCGCTAACAATCAGCTGAGAAGGAATGTATGCATACACATTCCCACTAGTAATCCTAATTCCAAAAATTCTTCAGATAATCAGAAAGGAGAATTGCCAAGTGCTTCTGATTGCCCCGAATTGACCCAGCCGATCATGGTATATGGATCTGCTGGACCTTCTGGTCTGCAATCGGGTTCCTCTACCTCTGATGGACAATATAATCTTCCAGAGCAAGAGCCTGCACAACATTCCATCAATGTTCCAATTGACTGCATGGATGTTGCAAAGGAATCTGCGATTAAGGAGGGCTTTTCTAACCAAGCAGCCAATATCATGGTCAACGCCAGAAGAGAATCAACTTCCAGAGCATATAATAATAAAATAAACAGATTTTCAGAATGGTGCTCAACAAGATGTATCAATCCCATGGAAAAATTTATTCAGATAGTAGCTGATTTCCTCTGTTGCCTATATGATACTCATAACCGTAAGCCTATCTCTATAGCTGGATACAAGCCAGCCTTAATGACTGTTATTCCTTGCTTGACTTGAATTGTCTAGTTTAAAAACTTTAATTAAAGGCATGGGTAATTTAATACCGAGGAATCCTCCTGTGATTCTGTCTGAGTTTATCACTTGTATTACATGTCTTTGAACCACTAAGTGATATTTCAATGATATTGTTAACACTTAAAGTTGTATTTCTAGTCACTGCAGATTCAGCCAGATGAAGAAGTGGAATTCACGCTTTGTCAGCTGAACCAGACCACTTTTCAATTTAAAAGAGGGAGGGGAGTGCATTTTGCATAGTGGTTATCTCTCCACATCAGCCAAAACAGCTGATCGCTTATTCATTCCCTGTTTGCTATTATTAGCAATTTCAAAAGATTTTATGTCTCCAAAAATAAAAAAGTTCTTTCAGGAAAACAGCTGGTCTGATGACGCCTGCCTCCTTCCGAATTCTCTTACAAATTCTAGGTATATCAGTCTTCGTAATGGTAAGCATAATCTCAGTGAAATAAATGACATTTTTTCACGAGAGTTGATATTTATAATTCCACCCCACAGAGCCTAGGTCATATTATGCAGTTGCTAATTGTAAGACAATGCTATTTTGTTGTTTTGTCACATGGCGCATGCAGCACGCTTGCATGCATGGTCAGGTTTCTGTATGCACCGTGATCTGACAGCTAGTTATCTGCCTATCAGGGCCAGGTTTATTATTAATTGTGCGTATAATTGAGTTAGTTGGATATATTAGCATATATCAGTCTTCGTAACGGTAAGTATCACCTCGTGAAAAAATAACTCCTCGATCTCGTTTTATTTCACAACAGTTAATACTGAGCATCACAAAGTGACCCGGCCTCTCCGCCACACAGACTAGTGCTCATATTATGCAGTTGTAAATTGTAAGCCAATGAATTTAATAGCTTGGTGATGTCAGACGGTGCATGCGCGGGCCAGCTTCCGGACGCACAGCTTCTGACAGCTAGTTACCCGTAACCTGCCTAATAGAGGCAGGTTTATTATTAATTCTGTGTATAATTGAGTCCGTTGGATATATTAGCATATATCAAGTCTTAATGATGGTAAATATACTCTGGAAGTGAAAAAATTTACGACAGAAATACAACAAAATTCCCCAATAAGGAATGGCATAAACTTGAAGTACAACGTACAATCCTTCTCTGACATCATTTCAAGACACAATAACGTCCAACAATGAATATCTTACGTAAATAGCTCTTAAACACAGAAAATTTCTACGTCTACCATGTCTATGTTTGAGCAAATTTAACAAAGAACATTCGAGTCTGTACTCAGGTCCCGGTCATTGGATCGGATCCCAGTCATCAGACCGGGTTGAAGAGCTTTATGGACAAGTCTAGATGCAGGTTCAAAACATGTGTAAAATTAGGTTTATTTGACCAAAATTACATATTAGGAATATATCATATAGGTGGCCAAATTGGTGAGAATATTGAAGCAGAGACAGCTTTAACAATATTGTTTCCAAAATGGACAACAGCCCTTCTTTTAATACGTTGATTTGGGAACGATTAACGTTATGAGCAAGATGCCTACACAGCAGGTTGCTGACAAACTGCATATAACCAGAAAAACCTGTCAATCAATTACACATGAGCAGACAAGGCATGAACTGCAAAATAATAGTGTGGATGTAGTAGAATGTGAGGTCACTAACATCTTAATTGACACAGAGTGGCCTATATGAGACAACTGCAGCCTGTGATTGATCTACTGTTTGACCTTTATGAGACGACTGCGGCCTGTAATTGATCTACTGTTTGACCTTTATGAGACGACTGCGGCCTGTGATTGATCTACTGTTTGACCTTTATGAGATGACTGTGGCCTGTGGCCTGTGATTGATCTAGTGTTTGACATTTATGAGATGACTGCAGCCTGTGACTAATCTACTGTTTGACCTTTATAGGATGACTGCGGCTTGTGATTGATCTACTGTTTGATCTATATGAGATGACTGTGGCCTGTGATTGATCTACTGTTTGACCTTTATGAGACGACTGTGGCCTGTGACTGATCTACTGTTTGACCGTTATGAGACGACTGTGGCCTGTGATTGATCTACTGTTTGACCTTTATGAGATGACTGCTGTCTGTGATTGATCTACTGTTTGACATTTATGAGATGACTGCGGCCTATGATTGATCTATTGTTTGACCTTTATGGGATGACAGTGGCCTGTGATTGATCTACTATTTGACCTTTATGAGACGACTGCAGCCTGTGATTGATCTACTGTTTGACCTTTATGAGACGACTGTGGCCTGTGATTGATATACTGTTTGACCTTTATGAGATGACTGTGGTCTGTGATTGATCTACTGTTTGACCTTTATGAGACGACTGCGGCCTGTGATTGATCTCCTGTTTGACCTTTATGAGACGACTACAGCCTGTGATTGATCTACTGTTTGACCTTTATGAGACGACTGCGGCCTGTGATTGATCTACTGTTTGACCTTTATGAGATGACTGCGGCCTGTGATTGATCTACTGTTTGACCGTTATGAGATGACTGCGGCCTGTGATTGATCTACTGTTTGACCTTTGAGACAACTGTGGCCTGTGATTGATCTACTGTTTGACCTTTATGAGACATCTGCAGCCTGTGATTGATCTACTGTTTGACCTTTATGAGTCATCTGCGGCCTGTGATTGATCTACTGTTTGACCTTTATGAGATGACTGCGGCCTGTGATTGATCTACTGTTTGACCTTTATGAGACGACTACAGCCCGTGATTGATCTACTGTTTGACCTTTATGAGATGAATGCGGCCTGTGATTGATCTACTGTTATACCTTTATGACACGACTGTGGCCTGTGATTGATATACTGTTTGACCTTTATGAGATGACTGCAGCCTGTGATTGATCTACTGTTTGACCTTTATGAGTGCTGATCTATGCTGCCAGCTGTGATTCACCTACCGTTTGACCTTTTTCAGTGCTGTTCTCAGCTGGCGGCTGTTCAGAAAGTTCCAGAAGGTGCTGAATAACGTCCGTCACTTGGTTATCATTTGTTGTCTCAGACAAAATCCTAACTTGTGTGGGAGGCTCCTGAAACACAACAATTATACTACCTAAGCTCTCCTCAGGCAGCTAAGTCAGTTTCTCCTGTCTGCTAAGTGTGATTAGAAATGTGCAAGGGTGTGTTAGAATTATGCAACACTTAAATATAGCTGGTGCTTTTAAAATTTATTAATGGAATGAGTGGCTTATTTATACAGCCAGCCATTCCTCTGTAAAATATCCTAAAATAGTCTTCTTGGCCTCTAAATGGACAATTGTCATGACCACCTTCAAATAGCTTCATCTTTAAAGTTTTAATAACCATGAATAATGTGACTAACAGAGTTTCTTATTGGCTAATAACACAGTGCATGTTGAATAACAGGGATTAGACGAAACCACAGATTTCTTTTTTCACGAGAGTTGATACTTACATCCCTAATACTCTTTGATATTGCTAAATATCGGCTTTAACTCAATAAAACACTCAGATTAAAAAAGGTGGCCCTACTGGGCAGGTAGTCAGAAGACAGTCAGGCGGATGCCACCCCACCACCGCGCATGTGCCGACCAGTACTTCCTCTGACTAATTTATTGGCTGACACTATGCAACATTACAAGAGCCTGAAGACCGAGCCTCAGTGGGGCGGAGAGGCCGGGTCGGTATTAGGGAGGTAAGTATCAACTGTCTCGTGAAAAAAGAAATCCGTGATTTCATTTATTTCACTTCAAGAGTATACTTACCTCCCTAACACTCAGTGATATTGCCCGAATTTGTCAGGGAATTCGGCGTGAGGGAGGCGAGGTCAAAAGACCAGCTCTTCCCTATGCGCTTTTTCTGCGTTAAAGGCACGGAAACCTCTGAAATTGTGTGGAAACACAATCAGGAAAAGATTTGAACATCGGCTAACACAACCGATGGTTGAGAGATGACCATATGTCATATGCGCTCCACACCCTCCCCCCCCCCCCCCCCCCCCCCTCTTCTTGGGAGGAAGACTGAATGACCTCAATGTCCCATACGCTCTCTATGTACAAGTGCCATGTACTATAGGACAATAAACGAAAAGGCTTCATTTTCGTATACTCTCAATAATGAACTACACATAAAACACGTACCATCACCATATTAATAACGAAGGGTCACGTGACAGCGCAATTAACAATGAACAACACAAAAACAAGACTGACCGTGTGAAGTTTGGCGGCTGTCATCATCTCCCCATTGGTGAAGACTGATGCAGTCCAAATAAGTGGTTGTTTCCATTGATTAAATGCGAAATATATAAAAAATGAGGAAACCTCATCAAATATGCACACCTAAATTATTTTTTCAAAATCGATAAGGCGAGAGGATTTGAGGTGTCACGGAGGTAATGGTCTGTAAAACTTGACTCACAGTGCCACTGAGCTACCGACATAATGTTATCCACAGGGACCCAATTAAATAGGGCAGTGGAAGTGAAATTGAATACACTCTACAATCCACCTGGAAATGGTGTCCTTAGATGCCCTGCCATGGGGTTCAATATATGACAACCATAACGCTGACGGGTCCGTCCGCCATTCCTGAGTACGTTGTTTGTACCGGTTTAATGCTCGGACAGGACACCATGCATTTGAATTAGGATCATATCTAGTCAAAGCTGGCAAAAAAATGGGTTGACCTGGATATTTCAAAGACTGATTCTTAGCCATGAAATTAATCCTAGGTAGAAGCTTAAGGCCTTCCCCTGTAACCGGAAAACGGTCTGCCTCGGCTGATAAGGCATGAATTTCACTTCTACGCCTAGCCGAGGCCGCAGCAATTAAACAATACAGCTTTAAGTGTTAACATTTTCATAGAAATGGAACTAAGTGGTTCACAAGGCTTATCATCTAGTACCTGAAGCACTAGAGATAAACTCCAAGATGGAATGACCGGGGGATTCCTTGGTCTTAGATTACCCATACCTTTAATTAAAGTATTTAATGTACTTACTTCATCACTTCCCCTATTAGCCAAGCAAGGGATAACTGACATTAAAGCTGATTTATAACCAGCAATAGAGTTAGGCTTTAGGCTATAGGCATCATACAGGTGACAGAGGAAATCAGCTACTACTTGATGAATCCATTGGATTAATACATCTTTTTGAGCACCATTCTGCAAATCTGTTGATTTTATAATTATATGCTCTGAGGTTGACCCCCTTCAGGCTTTTGCCATAAACATGGCTGCTTGCTCAGAAAAGCCCTCCTTAATTCTAGATTCCGTGACAACATCCACGCAGTCAATCTGAACATTGACGGATTGCTGTGAAGGGCCTTGCCCTGGAAGATAATATTGTCCATCAGAGGCAGAGGAACTGGATTGCAGACCAGAAGGTCCAGCAGATCCGTATACCATGATCGGCTTGGCCAATTTGGGGTGATCAGAAGCACTTGGCACTCCTCCTGTCTGACTTTCTGAAGAATTTTTGGAATCAGGATTGCTACATTCCCACCCAGCTGATAGCTAGCGCATCTGTTGCGCTAGCGCTTGAATCTGGAATCTGAGAGACGTACATCGTCATCTTCGCATTCTTCTTCATTGCGAATAAATCTATGTTGGGTTTCCCCCAGTGGTTGAACAGACGATCCGCTACACATTGATTCAGTTGCCATTCCGTAGGTAAAACACTCATCCTTCGGCTCAATGAGTCTACTAACAGATTTAACCTTCCCGAAATATGAACTGCTTTCAAGGTAATCCTGTGATTCAGGCACCAGCAAAGCAGTTTCCATGTCATCATACAGAGACTGGCCGACTTCGTTCCGCCCTTGCGGTTTATGTAAGTCACTACTGTTGAGTTGTCTGATCGAATTAGAACACTCTTGCCCAGAACTTTCTGTAAGAAATGTTCCAGGCCCAGGACTATTGCTCGTAATTCCAGTAGATTTATATGTTCCATTGACTGTTCCAGATTCCAAAGCCCTGATATCGTGGATTCTTCCAGGCAAGCTCCCCACCCCTCCATCGATGGATCTGTATACCCCCCGGTCAGGAGATTCTCTGTCTTCAACCACCCATTTGAGTCCAGAGAACCTGTACTCTTGGGTCCATTGCATCATGAGAAATAACTGGATCGGCCACCTGCGTAAGGCCACCTGAGGAATGACTGGTTCCAGAGAAACCATCAACCCCGGCAATCTCAGGTAAACCTGTGCCAGGACATGATGACTGTTGCACACTGACTGTATTACTGAGATGAGTATCTGAACCCTCTCCTGAGCAGGATAAACATATCCTATCTCCAGATCGAAGAACATTCCGAGGTAGACAAACTTCTGGGATGGAGTCAGCTCTGATTTTTGAAAATTGATTATCCAGCCTAAGTCTGTGAGAGTTTTCAAAACTATCTCCAGATTTGCTGCTAAGCTTTCCTGGTTGTGTGCTTTTAACAGACAGTCGTCTATGTACGTGTGGACTGCTATGCTTCTCCTGCGGAAGTATGCTGTTATCGCAAGAACCACCCTGGTGAAGACCCGTGGAGCCGTAGAAATTCTGAAGGGTAATACCCTGAATTCCCACTGTCTGCCCTGGAATGCAAATCTCAGGAAGCGACGGAACTCCTCACTATAGGAATGTGGAAATAAGCATCCTTCAAATCTATTGAAGCTGTCCACATTCCCTTCTCCAACCCTGCCAACACCGATTTCACTGTCTCCATCTTGAAACTGGGTGTGTCTATGAACTTGTTCAATGGCTTGAGGTTGAGAATTGGTCTCCACCCTCCAGGGCTTTTTGATACTAGGAAGACGGTTGAATAGAAGCCCGGACATTTTTGCGCCGGTTGAATTGCTCCTTTTTGTATGAGGGAATTTATCTCTTCCTCTATACACAACCGCTGATCTGGATCACTTGGAAGTTGAGTCCAGACTGGCACCAGAGACAGTCGCGATGGAGGGCCTGTTATCCAATCAGGATGATACCCGACTGAAAGTCATCGCAAGACTAAACGGTCCTGAGTCAACCGTTCCCACTCTTGCTTGTGGTGGGCCAATTGGCCTCCCACTGGACCACCTAGGGAGAAAGGTGGACATAAGGAGTGCAAGAGTGGCACTGTCTCCTTGGCCAGAAGCACCGGAGTGGTTCTAACCGTGATAACCAACCCATCAGGCACGATTACCATGACCAGATCCTCGCGCGCCATGACCAGTGCCATGCGCACCTTGGTGCGCCGGCGGCTGCCTGGCTGGCTGTGCTGGTGGAGCCTGCGCCCCCATCGCTGCTGGCCGAATCGCGTGTGGCCGAGGCCAATGCTGCGCTGGTGGCTGGCCTCTGACCTGGCCACCTCCAACCTGCAGGGGATGATACACAGGGGGTGCTGCACGAATGCGCTCTCTGCGGAGCGCCTCAAATTGCGTGGTCCAGAGTGACCATCTCCTGGAGGTACCTACATCCCTCACCTCCAAAAAGACCAGGACCTGCCATAGGCATACGCAGCAGCCTATTATACAGGTCCTGAGATGGGCACAGGTTGTCTAGAGCAAATGTGCGCCACGCCTGGACACTCCTGGTCGCAGACCGGGTTAAACAATCCAGAGCCAGGTTGATTCCATCCTGGATGGCTCTCTGGACCATTACCGGGGTAGGCTGGCGCGACGTGGATGCCATTACTACCCCCCGTAACAGCTGGGAGACATGAGAAAGCGCCGCAATAGACGCTCTCCCACTCTCCTCCGCATCGCGCAACGCGGTATTTGCTGAACGCAAAGCGTTCGTGCACAGCGCTCCCGTGTCAGACTGGGATCCTGGCCGCGTGTCCTCACCTAATGCCGTGCGGTCATCCATGCTCGGCTTAGGCACCACACCGTATTTCTGATACTCATCAGATACGATGCGGCAATGCCTCACCAACTCGCGAGGGGCCTTCATGAGACGTCCATGCGCCTTGATGGACGTCTCTGTCGCTGTGAACATATCTACAATATGTTCCGCCAGCGGCAGAGATTGCATTGCGCTAACAGCCGATCTACCTGCCACCCATGGGCGGTTATCCCATTGGCTGGCCGACTGTTCCACAGGCAGGTCTGGCCTGACGCTTATAAGCCACTGACAAGTCCTCCTCTGTGGCTGCCTGCGAGAGCTCTACAAGATGAGGGCCTTCGTCTTCCTCCTGAGCGTTCGCAGGCATGCTTGAGGCTGGATAACCTGACACTCCTGGCAAGCCAGAGAAAGCATGCGGGCCCGAAAGAGCAGGCATGCTAAACTGACTGGCTTGACCAAGAGTAGGCACTGTGGTATTGCATGGGGCACTTATCGCCATACCACGGCCCTGGCGAGCACCTGCTACACTCTCGGCAAGCCGAGGTATGCGGAAGACCTGGCCATCAGATCCAACCCGGGCCACCTTCTGCGCCGTGAACCCTACTCCTGCGTGAGTAGAACCATGGATAATGTCGCCTGTATTCCCCGCGAGGGGTGCACAGACATCAATCTCCATGGTCACAGCATCAGAATCAGAACCCAGCAGATAATCCTCTTCATCCTGGCCAGAAAGATTAGACTCCGGGTCAGCGAAGAATGCTAACCCAGACTGGCCAGGAAAGGTACCATAGGAGGAACTGGTACCTGCGGTGTGCGGAATATCCTGGCCTGATAAGCAGCCACCAGGCTCCAGCGACAACCGTCCATGGATCACCGGCGCGGCAAGCCTGCTGCCAGTGTCCTGGACCGCACCCTCTAATGGGGCTACCACTGAATCTTCGAAAACTGGTAGGGTCCTAGCGAAACCAGATTCAGAGGCGGGGATTATCTGCTCCGAAGCAGATGAAGAGGACAACAAAAGATTTGGTCCAGGAAGCATGCCACGGAGCAACTCTGGAACCAAATCCTTGATTGTCCTCTTCATCTCTCCCAACATCTCAACTCGGAAGGCCTCCATATCCACAGAGGACGAGGCCTTCCTCTTACCCTTCTTACCAGATACCTCTCTCTTCGCTCTTCTCTCCTCCTCAGGCACCTTCTCCTTAGCCTGTAACGATAAAATAATAAGTCATTAGTTCGGCCCACAAACCCCCCCCCCCCCCCATTTACATATATCGCATTTAAGCAGTGGTCCACAGGGACTGCACTGGAAACAGAGATGAGGGGCAAAATGTTCTTTCAAAAAACGACCACATGAAGGACAACCAGGTCTGAAACAGGCCAGATGATGAAGACAATGAGTATTTTAGTTAAAGAATTAGTAACTCAAAACCAAAATAAAAAGGAGAGAAAAGGTGGTCATAAAGACCACCTACAAAGATAATAAATCAGCGTTCGGCAAAACTTTAAATGTTAATAAAGTGCAAGGCTGATAATGACGTCATAACTTCAAAAATAAGAAGTTAAATCGATCCGAAACAAACATCCAGGTGTAAGGACGAATTGTATTCATATCCAGAACATCCTAACCAGAAAGGATAGAACATACAGGCTATACAAACATCAGATAAACAATGATAAAATGGCAGCAGATTTCATAAATATTTTCAAATATAATCGAAGTGCCTCATATCATAACTAGAATACCTGAGTCTTTAGCATAGACAAACCATTCTCTCTGATGCACTGGAAACTCCACCAACACCATGACCTCTGAACTCTCTCCACCTTTAAAGCGAAGGAAGTGGACCAAGAGGGCAAAGTGAGACGACCTTCCGAGGCCTCTAACTCACTGGGCATAGAACTTATGGTTAGATAACCTAACAATGTTAGTAGGAAATGGAACCCTGGTGGAGAGAAAAACAAACCCTCTGACGATGTGCTGTCCTGTTCAATCATAGATAGATACCTGTGGACATAAACACAGAGAGATTAGTATTTCATAGCGCCATTTAGATATTACCGTATTTCGCTTAATAGTAGCCTATGATCTAATAGAAGCCCACCCCCTAACTTTGACATATGAGCTCCAATGATTTCTTAGCAGTTTCAAAACGGCAAAACTCTGTATTAGAAGTCCACCCCCTAACTCAGCAGACTGTATAGGACAATTTTTCTTAAGAGCAAATTTGTAAGAATAGCGTGTATAATAATAACAATCATGTCACAGGGTGTGTCTACTTCAGACCGAACTTTGCCCTGATACATTCCCGGCCCCTCTAGAAGTCAAAACAGGCATCAGATTTGTAAATCTCGCCCGCCTACTAGATTAATACTAATAGTAGGGCACGTATGTTCAAGATATAATACAGTTTATTCCACACTTTTGTAGTCAAAATGCGCGTAAAACAGGCTTGGCGTGATTAAATACCTTCCTTATAAATATATTTTAAGACCAAATTTATGTACCAAACAACAAGCACCGGAGAAAATGTGCATCAATTTTGTAACGCCGATCAACATTAAATGATCCAAATTGAATTATTACGAACGACAATATAGCCGGCTTCTTAAGTTGGCGAGCCAGCGGTTCTTGAGATGGGAGGCATCATGTTCTCGCGAGATATTATACGCTAACCGGAGTTTATCAAATGGGTACCCGTTTTTTAAGATCAGTATAATACTCAGTTCCTATTGCGCAATGATAATATATAGATATTTCCAAGTTCCGAGTCCCCGATTCCAGAATATTTATATCCGAGTACTCGCTCTAAAATAAACTCTTCAATTGGAGGCAAATCACGTGATTTGTATTTTTTCGCGACGCCATTTTATATCAAATTGTGGATTAATTTTGATGTAATAAACGAGCTTTATTAAAGGATACGCAATATTTAGGCGCTCAATTCAAATAATTTCACTTCCCCGGTGATGTTTTGAGGTATACATTAAACATAGGCATAGGTGGTGGGAATTTTTACGGGAGAAAATACGTTGAATTTCGGCGGTATTAATTTTAGAAAACTTTTGGGAAAACTCTGTAATATAAACCCACCCCCTTTCTCAGAGATGTTTGGTTGGAAATTGAACACCTCTTGTCCTAATAGAAGCCTTGGCTACTGTTAAGCAAAATATGGTAAACCAGTTATTTTAGGCGCTTATCACAATAAACGTGAGTCCCGGAAACACATTACAACGGGACAAACTCACTAAAATATAATTGAAGTCACCTGATGAATAGGTCCTGGGCCCTCCTCTGGAGACATAGCGCCTTTATGAAGATCAGACATCATTCACTAGGTAGAATTCAATACAACTTTTCAGAAACAAGTTCAGAAACTTTAGAACAAAAAATTGCATGGGAACCCTCTGCCAATAAATTAGCAGAGGAAGTACTAGTCGCCGCATGTGCGGTGGTGGGGCTGGCATCCGCCTGATTGTCTTCTGACTACCTGCCCAATAGGGCACCTTACTTTTTTAATCTGAGTGTTTTATTGAGTGAAAGCCGATATTTAGCAATATCAAAGAGTATTAGGGAGATAAGTATACTCTTGAAGTGAAATCTTATTGGCTAATGACACTGTACATACAGAGTAACAGAGATTCTTATTGATCAAATAGCGGAGATAAGTTAAATTCACAGGTGACTATTAAACCCCAATGACACTTCCTAGAAATGAATATTGACAATATTTAATATTTCTAAAGCAGACATATCTATAACTGTAAGCCTCTGATTGATGGCTATATGCCTACTGCTGGACTAAATCAATTTTGGTTGGACGTGTCACTCACTAGAATGCGTTCCAGATTTGACCTAATAAAAACAACATTTCAGTCATAAGATATGACACAAGGGTCTTGCTTCATGTTGAAGCGCACACCATTCTTATTCTAACAGAATAGTTGTACATACAGACGGCTCAGAATGCACACGACTCGTATGTGTGTTAAGACTGCCCAGCTTACGGAAGACACAGGAACATTCATCACACTGGAATACCATCTCTTGTCCGGTAGGAAGCGTATGAACACGCTAAAGAAAACAGAAATAGCTTCTAACTTAAGATCATAATAAACCAGGGGGAACACATTAAAGAAAGCAAAGAAATAACTTCTAAGTTATGAGCAGAATAAACAGTGTGCGTGCGTGCGTGCGTGCGTGCGTGCGTGCGTGTGTGTGTGTAATAATGTATGGATAATCTCGCCTTGATGTGTGCTCGCAGGTAATGTGCATGCGTGTGTGTGTGTGTGTGTGCGCGTGTGCATATGCGTGTGCGCATGTGCATGCATGTGTGCGTGTGTATATGATAATGTAAGGTTAATCTCACATTAATGTGTGCTTGCTGGTTAGTGTGTGCATGCATGCGTGCATGCGTGTATGATAATATAACATTAATCTGGTTACTGTGTGCGTGCATGCGTGTATGTAAGTATAACAAGAAGTCCAAGGGGCGTGTATCGCTCACCTGGAACATAGGCATTTAAACTAGAAAGGTGACTGGCTATAAGTAGAGGTTCTGGAGTTGTTTTTCTGAAAACCAAGATGGCTGCCGGCCAAATTGGACGATCGGCTTCGTTTGGACAAACTTGATGCTTCCTGTCAAATATAATTCATATCGGCCCAGTAGTTCTCGAGAAAACATTTTAAATTTCCCATTGCTTTAGTATTGGAGCTTTTGGCGGGAAAATGATCCAAGATGGCTGGCAAACCGTTTCGAAAATTGCAAATTTGAGATCAGAATAACCAAAAACATATATAAAACCAATCAAATAAAAAAGTCCAATATGGCTGCCAAACACACTATATTTTGCTTGGCCGGGTGCGGCCAGGTTTTTTTATGGATCAATTTCCCTTGAACAAACTTTAATGGCCCTTAGTCCCTAATCATATCTGCAAAATTTCAGTCTGATCCCTTCAGCAGTCCTAGAAGTCATTTTCGCTAAAACTAGCTCAACCAAGATGGCCGCGGAACCATGGGACCAATCAAGTTCCCTTGAATAAACTTGGTTCAGCTCTTACCCTAGATCATATCTCATGGGGTTTCCTTCAATCCACCAAGCGGTTTTGGAGATTTTTAAAGGCGCTTATAAAAATCGGCCAAAATCCAAGATGGCTGCCGGCCAAATTGGCTGATCAGCTACGTTTGAACAAACTTGAATCTCTACAGCCTAACGATGCTTCCTTCCAAATATAATTGAAATCGGTCCAGTAGTTCTCGAGAAGAAGACATTTTAAATTTCACATTGTTTTAGTATGGTAGCTTTTGGCGGGAAAATGATCCAAGATGGCCACCAAACCCTTTATCCGACAGTTTCGAAAATTGTAAATTTGAGATCAGAATACTCTAAAACATGTACAGGGTTCATACACCGTCAGCAGAATTAAATTCCATACCCTTTCCAGACTCAATTTCAAATTTTCCAGACCTCATTTTAGAACTTTCAATCAGACAAAAAACTAACACAGTTACTAAGTTCATCATATCATCACATATAAACTTTATTAAACTTTATAAAACAAGAATATCAAAACACAGATTGCGCACGCATGCGTGCACACACACTTAGCTAAATAATCAACTAACTTACCATCAGATAGCACTCATCACAGGTAGAAAGATATACAGCACTCAATTTGTTGATATGACAGTTAAAATAATACTGGATACAATCATGGCAATTTTAATGTTCATATGGATGGATAGCACTCAGGAAAGACATAAAAAAACCCTAAAAATGGAAAATCTTTTTTTGAAAATTTACTACTGGAATGACTGACATAGTGACCAAGCCAGTCATTACAGTGATAAATCTTCAAAAATAGTATTTTTTGATCTGCAAATGGACATTTCTCAGGACCACTGCATACATACATCAGGACATGATAAAACAAAGGGTTTAAGTGTAAATAGAAAATGTTATAGAAAATGTGCATTTGCAGGTCAGAACTCTTTTTGAAAATTTACCACTGGAATGACTGACATGGTGACCAAGCCAGTCATCAATGTGATAAATCTTAAAAAATAGATCTTTTCTTGATCTGCAAATGGACATTTCTCAGGACCACTGCATAAAGCAGATATTGGGCCACAATAGAACAACATATAGCAGACCACCCTTTACAAGTGAAAGGTTAGCAAACTAACATGTTACGACACTTTATTAACTTTTCATTTCTAAAAGTTTGTCTTCTATATCTTTATTCACAGTTTTTAGTTTCGCTGATCTTATAAGGGCATTGGATTTAGAAAAAAATGAAATATTTTCAGTGGCTTCTGCTTTCTCTGCGAATTCTTCAGCAGATTTTAATAATGCAGTCATATTTGTTTCTGTTCTCCTTCATTTGGCTTTTAACTCATCAATCTCATCCATCAGTGCTTTCCTTTTCTCCGCCATCTTTAATTCATTAGCCTTGGCCCTTTGCTAAATAGGAATGATACTTACTCCTAGCAGATGAACCTGATAGTAACAGCTCCTTAGTAATCGTAACATTTCTAGCAAAACCCACACTTTTTACATGATCAGTTATACAATGCTGTGCTATAAGTGTGTGTTCTTTCATATTTTCCACTATTATCTCCTTGTTTACAGAAAATCCTATTTCAACTGATGCTTGCCCATGTGACAACAGCAAAACTTCACTTGCAACTAACCACAGATCTGTCAAAGAGGTCCGAGTGGACATAGATGAATGGATTAGTTCATCAATTCGTGATGATCCAGGTGTGAAGGACATGAAATCTGTATTTGTACAATATGTTTATGCAAATTCCTTGTACTGTGAAATAAACGAAATCACGGATTTCTTTTTTCACGAGAGAGTTGACACTTACCTCCCTAATACTCTTTGATATTGCGAAATATCAGCTTTCATTCAATAAAAAACTTAGATTAAAAAAGTTAGGTGCCCCTACTGGGCAGGTAGTCAGATGACAGTCTGGCGGATGCTAGCCCCAACCACCGCGCATGCGCAGACTAGTACTTCCTCTGACTAATATATTGGCTGACACTATGCAACTTTACGAGAGCCTGAAGACCGAGCCTCTGTAGGGCGGAGAGGTTGGGTCCGTATTAGGGAGGTAAGTATCAACTCTCTCGTGAAAAAAGAAATCTGTGATTTCATTTATTTCACTTCAAGCATATACTTACCTCCCTAATACTCTTTGATATTGCCAGAATTTGACAGAGAATTCGGCGGGAGGGAGGCGAGGTCAAAAGACCAGCTCTTCCCTATGCGCTTTTCTGCGTTTAAGGCACTTAAACTTCTGAAATTGTGTGAAAACACAAACAGGGATAGATTTGAACATCGGCTAACACCACCGATGGCTAAGAGATGACCATGTCATAGGCGGTTCCCCTCCCCATCCCCTCCCCCCCTTCCTGGGTGGAAGACTGAATGACCTCAATGTCCCATATGCTCTCTACATACAAGTGCCATGTACTATAGGACATTTAAACGAAAAGGCTTCATTTTCGTATACTCTCAATAATGAACCACATAAAACTCGAACCATCACCATATTAATAACGAAGGATCACATGACAATACAATTAACAATGGACAACACATAAACAAGACTGACCTTGTCGAGGCTGGATGCTGTCATCATCTTCCCCTTGGTGAAGGCTGATGCAGTCCTAAAAAGTGGTTGTCTCCATTGATTAATTGTGAAATATATAAAAAATGAGGAAACGTCATCAAAATATGTACACCTAGATTATTTCTTCAAAATCAATAAGGCGAGAGGATTCGAGGTGTCACAGAGATAATGGTCGGTAAAATATGACTCACAGTACCACTGGGCTACTGGCATAATGTCATCCACAGGAACCCCATTAAACGGGGCAGTAGAAGCCACTATGCCACGAGCAGTGAGCCTTGGCCATGTCAACTTGTTTACCTGTGACAGATTTATGACAAAATTGAGTACACTCTACAATCCACCTGGAAATGGTGTCCTTAGACGCCCTGCCATGGGGGTTCAATATATGACAACCATAACGCTGACGGGTCCGTCCGCCATTCCTGAGTACGGTGTTTGTACCAGCTTAAAGCCCGGACTGGACACCATGCTTTTGAATCAGGATCATATCTAGTCAAAGCTGGTAAAAATATAGGTTGACCTGGATATTTCAAAGACTGGTTCTTAGCCTAAGGCCCTCCCCTGTAACCACAAAACGGTCTGCCTCGGCGGATAAGGAATGAATTTCGCTTCTTCGCCTTGCCGAGGCCGCAGCAATTAAAAATACAGTTTTAAGAGTCAACATTTTCATAGAAATGGACCTTAGTGGTTCAAATGGCTTATCAGCTAGTACCTGGAGCACTAGAGACAAACTCCAAGATGGAATCACTGGGGGAATTCCTTGGTCTTAGATTGCCCATGCCTTTGATTAAAGTATTTAATGTATTTACTTCATCACTTCCCCTATTAGCCAAGCAAGGGATAACTGACATTAAAGCTGATTTATAACCAGCAATAGAGTTAGGCTTGAGGCTATAGGCATCATACAGGTGACAGAGGAAATTGGCTACTACCTGAATAGATGAATCCATTGGATTAATACATCTTTTTGAGCACCATTCTGCAAATCTGTTGATTTTATAATGATATGCTCTGGAGGTTGACCCCCTTCTGGCTTTTGCCATGAACATGGTTGCTTGCTCAGAAAAGCCCTCTTTAATTCTAGATTCCTTGACAACATCCACACAGTCAATCGGAACATTGACGGATTGTTGTGAAGGGCCTTGCCCTGGAAGATAATATTGTCCATCAGAGGCAGAGGAACCGGATTGCAGACCAGAAGGTCCAGCAGATCCGCATACCATGATCGGCTTGGGGCGATCAGAAGCTCTTGGCACTACTCCTGTCTGATTTTCTGAAGAATTTTTGGAATCAGGATTGCTGGAGGGAATGCGTATGCATACATTCCCACCCAGCTGATAGCTAACACATCTGTTGCGATAGCGCTCGGATCTGGAATCGGAGAGATGTACGTCGTCATCTTCGCATTCTTCTTCGTTGCGAATAAATCTATGTTGGGTTTCCCCCAGTGGTTGAACAGACGATCCGCCACACATTGATTTAGTTGCCATTCCGTAGGTAAAACACTCATCCTTCGGCCCAATGAGTCTGCTAACAGATTTAACCTCCCGGAATATGAACTGCTTTCAGGGCAATCCTGTGATCCAGGCACCAGCAAAGCAGCTTCCATGTCATCATACAAAGACTGGGCGACTTCGTTCCGCCCTGGCGGTTTATGTAAGTCACTACTGTTGAGTTGTCTGCTCGAACCAGAACACACTTGCCCTGAACTTTCTTTATGAAATGTTCCAGGCCCAGGACTACTGCTCGTAATTCCAGTAGATTTATATGTTCTTGTGACTGATCCAGATTTCAAAGCCCTGATACTGTGGATTCTTCCAGGCAAGCTCCCCACCCCTCAATCGATGCATCTGAATACATCGCTACCTGAGGGTGAGGAGGGGTTAGCATCACCCCCGCAAGAAGATATATCTCTGTCTTCATCCGCCACTGTAGGTGGTGAATAAGAGGTTCCAACACTGACATGTTCGAGTCCAGTGAACCTGTACTCTGGGTCCATTGCGTCATGAGAAATAACTGGATAGGGCGTCTGCGTAAAGCTGCCTGAGGAATGACTGGTTCCAGAGAAACCATCAACCCCAGCATTCTCAGGTAAACCCGTGCCAGGACATGACGACTGTTGCACACTGACTGTATTACTGAGATGAGTATTTGTACCCCCTCCTGAGTAGGATAAACATATCCTATCGCCAGATGGAAGAACATTCCCAGATAGACAAACTTCTGGGATGGAGTCAGCTCTGATTTTTGGAAATTGATTATCCAGCCTAAGTCTGTGAGAGTTTTCAAAACTATCTCCAGATTTGCTGATAAACTTTCCTGATTGTGTGCTTTTAACAGCCAGTCATCTATGTACGTGTGGACTGCAATATGTCACCCTGGTGAAGACCCGAGGAGCCGTCGAAATTCCAAAGGGTAAAAGCCTGAATTCCCACTGTCTGCCCTGGAATGCGAACCTCAGGAACCGACGAAAACTCCTCGCTATTGGAATGTGAAAATAAGCATCCTTCAGATCTATTGAAGCTGTCCACATTCCCTTCTCCAACCCTGCCAACACCCATTTCACTGTCTCCATTTTGAAACTGGGTGTGTCTATGAACTTGTTCAACGGCTTGAGGTTGAGAATTGGTCTCCACCATCCAGTGCTTTTCGTCACTAGGAACACGGTTGAATAGAAGTCCGGGCACTTCTGTGCCAGTTAAATTCTCCTTTTTGTATGAGGGAATTTATTTCTTCCTCTATACACAACCTTAGATCTGGATCGCTTGGAATTTGAGTCCAGACTGGCACCAGAGACAGTCGCGATGGAGGGCCTGTTATCCAATTGGGATGATACCCGACTGAAAGCCATCGTAAGACTAAATGGTCCTGAGTCAACCGTTCGCACTCTTGCTTGTGGTGGGCCAAAAGGAGTGCAAGAGTGGCACTGTCTCCTTGGCCAAAAGCACTAGAGTGGTTCTCACCATGATAACCGACCCATCAGGCACTATTACCACGATCAGATCCTCGCGCGCCACGAACACCTCGGTGCGCGGGCGGTTGCCTGTCTGGCTCCACTGGAGGAGCCTGCGGGCCCCTCGCAGCTGGCCGAACCGCACGTGGCCGAGGCCGACGCTGCGCTGGTGGCTGGCCTCTGACCTGGCCACTGCCACCTCGAGACTGCAGGGGATGATACGCAGGGGGAGCTGCGCAAGCGCGCTCTCTGCAGCACACTTCAAATTGCTCGCGCAGTGCCCTCTGGTTATTGACCAGGGTGACCGTCTCCTGGAGGTGCTTGCATCCCTCACCTCCAAAGAGACAGGACCTGCCATAGGCATACGCAGCAGCCTATTCTACAGGTCCTGAGATGGGCACAGATTGTCTAAATCAAACGTGCGCGGCGCCCGGACCTGCCTAGTCACAGACCGGGTTAAACAATCCAGAGCCAGGTTGATTCCATCCTGGATGGCTCTCTGGACCATCACTGGACTAGGCTGGCACGATGCGGATGCCGTTACTACCCCTTGTAACAGCTTGGAGACATGAGAAAGCGCCGCAGTAGACGCTCTCCCACTCTCCTCCGCATCACGCAACGCGGTGTTTGCTGAACGCAATGCGTTCGAGCACAGCGCTCCCGTGTCAGACCGGGAGCCTGGCCGCGTGTCCTCACCTAACGCTGCGCGGTCATTCACACTCGACTTAGGTACCACACCGTTTTTCTGATATTCATCAGACATGATCAGGCAATGCCTTGCCACCTCGCGAGGGGCCTTCGCGAGACGTCCATGCACCTTGATGGATGTCTCTGCCGCTGTGAACATATCTACAATATGTTCCGCCAGCGGCAGAGATGGCATAGCGTTAGCAGTCGGCTTACCTTCAAACCACGGGCGGTGATCCCGCTGGCTAGCCGACTGTTCCACAGGCAGGTCTGGCCTGGCGCTTATCAGCCAATGACAAGCGTCCGACCAATCCTCCTCTGTGGCTACCTGCGAAAGCTCTACAAGATGAGGACCTTCATCCTCCTCCTGAGCGTTCGCAGGCGTGTATGAGGCTGGATGACCTTATATTCCTGCCAAGCCAAAGAAAGCATGCAGGCCGGAAAGAGCAGGCATACTAAACTGACTGGCTTGACCAGTAGGTGCCGTGGTATTGCGTGGGGAGAATTTCGCCACACCATGGGCCTGACCAGCACCTGCTACACTCTCGGCAAGCCGAGGTATGCGGTAGACCTGGCCAGCAGAACCAACCCCGGCCACCTTCTGAGCCGTGAACCCTACTCCTGCGTGAGTAGAACCATGGACAATGTCGCCTGTATTCCCCGCGAGGGATGCACAGACGTCAATGTCCATGGTCACGGCATCAGAAGAACCCAACAGATAATCCTCTTCATCCTGGCCAGAAAGATTAGACTCTAGGTCAGCGAAAACTGCTAACCCAGACTGGCCAGGAAAGGTACCATAGGAGGAACTGGTACCTGCGGTGTGCGGCTATTCCTGGGCTGATAAGCAGGCACCAGGCTCCAGCGACAACCTTCCACGGATTACCGGCGCGGCAAGCCTGCTGCCAGTGTCCTGGATCGCCCTCTCTAATGGGGCCACCTCTGAATCTTGATTGAAAACTGGTATTGGCCTAAGGAATCAAAAAAGCATCCGCCTTTGTTTCTACGAGAATTCTTAATACTTACCAGATGTACTATTATGATAATGTCTATTATCTAGTCTAGCTCAAAATAAACAATTAAAACTCCGCACTCTCCTGGTCCTGCCCATATTGTGTCCGGGAATACCATAGCCGCAGGTACCGAGTCAATTCCCAATCACAGTCAGATTCGTCTTATGTTTGCCTTGGCAAACTGCGAAAGCAGCTCAGCCTCACCTCAGCGGGGCGGCTGAGGCAGGGCCATAGTACATCTGGTAAGTATTAAGAATTCTCGTAGAAACAAAAGCGGATGCTTTTTTGATTCTACTTCGAATAATACTTACCAGATGTACTATTATGATAAACTCCGGATTTCGACAGCCAGAAAATGCCGGTGGGAGGAGGCGAGGCTCGAACAAGCACTCAACTACCATCCAACAGAGAAGGTTGTGAAGAGACTAGAACCCTGGCATACGCTTGGGTTCTGCTATCTGACTCATAGAGTGCTAAACTTCCATGGTCTAGACCGCGCTCCCCCCCCCCCCCCCCCCTCTCTTTTGTCCGCACAAAATTCAGAGGGCTGTCACTGGGGATGCAACACCCACCAGACCCGTGTCAGCCCCAAGTCTCAGCTAGGGCAGTCCAGTAGAGTGCAAAGAAGCTACTACAACTTCTAACTTTGAAAAAATATCAGTATATCGACTAGATTTTCAAATTGGAATGAGTCTAATGTCTGGTTGACAGGATAAGAATACTCTTGTACCAGACTATTTACCTAAGCAGTCTGGTATTTCGACTGTAAGTAAATATATTTATAGTCACTTAATTAATGTAAACACTCACCATTTTTGAGTGCTTGATCTTTTCTTGATCATCACAGGAGCTCGGCCCAATCCACGGTCGTACTCAGTCATGTGCATAGTGTTTGTTCAGTGTAGGCGGAAGACTTTAGTGATGTGTGCGAAGTAGTGGTCGGACGTGGCTTAGTTTAGGTTTGACAGATTGGCGACGGCTACCGGATTAAGTGAGCTGGAGATGTCGCGAAGGTAGAAATCAGTGAATGACGACTCGGCATGCCATTGTGCTACAGACATCACCTCCTCTAATGAGACACCCTTATAAAGGGCCGATGATGCTGCTAGTGCTCGGACCTGATGGGCATTCGCATGATCAATTTGCTTTCCTGTAGCGATTTTGTGTGACATCTTAATAGCGTCAACTATCCAACGAGAAATAGTATCTTTCGAGGCACGTAAATGGGGAGCTTTGAGACATAACCACAGAGATTTTGGGTCGTCCCTCCACTCATTAGTACGTTTCTTATACATTTTAAGACATCTGACAGGACACAAAACAGAAGAGTTTGGGTCATGTCTAGTTAAACTTGGCAAATTGATCGGCTGTCCTGGATATTTAAGTGACTGATTCTTTGACAGGAAACAAAGACGTGGAAGTAGTCGTAAACCTTCACCCGTGACGACAAAACGGTCTTGTTCGGCAGAAAGCGCATGAATTTCGCTTCTCCTTCTCGCCGACGCTGCTGCAACCAAGAAAACTGATTTAATAGTTAACAGTTTAATATCAATAGATCTAATCGGTGGAGCCTGTCCTAAAACCTGTAGAACAAGATATAGATTGCATGATGGGATAGGAATTGGCTGTCTAGGTCGCAGATTGCTCATTCCTTTGATAACTTCAACAGTGAGACTGGGAATGACTGAAGCTAATGCAGACTTATATGCTGCTAGGGTGGAAGGTACAAGTTTGTCAACTTCGTATAAATGACAGATAAAATCCGCTACGTGTTGAACAGATGCAGAAAAGGGATTAATATCTCCTCTCTCACACCACTGTGCAAATTTGTTGATTCTATAATTATATGTCTTTGTGGTTGAAACTCTTCTGGCTGAAGCAACAAACTCCGCTGCTTGCTCAGAAAAGCCACCGTCAATTGCACGCTGCTTGACAACATCCATGCAGTCAATTTGAACATTTCCGGTCTGTCGTGGAGGTACAGACCCTTGTTCTGAGAGATTAGATCTCTGGCGTCTGGCAGAGAGACTGGATTGCAGACCAGAAGGTCCAGCAGATCCGTAAACCATGATCGGCCTGGCCAATACAGGGCGATCAGTAGTACCTGGCACTCCCCCTCTCTTATTTTTGCCAGAACTTTCGGGATGAGAATTGTTGGAGGGTACGCATACGCGTACATCCCCTCCCAACTTATTGCCAGTGCGTCTACTGCTAAGGCTAACGGGTCCGGGATCGGTGACACGTAAGTGACCATCTTTGCATTTTGATTCATCGCAAACAGGTCGACATTTGGGTTGCCCCATTGTTTGAATAGAACCTCCGCTACCGATTGGTTGAGCTGCCATTCCGTCGGACGACAAACCGTCCTTCGACTGAGAGCATCCGCTAGGATGTTCAATCTTCCTGGAATGTGTGCTGCCCGAAGAATAATATTCTTCTCTTGGCACCACAGCAGAAGGTTCCAAACCATCATACACAACTCTGGTGATCTCGTGCCGCCCTGGCGGTTCAAATAAGACACCACTGTCGAGTTGTCTGTCCTTATTAGGACAACTTTGCCTTGAATCAGGCTCTCGAACTTTCGAAGTGCTAATACCACCGCTAGTAGTTCGAGCACATTGATATGTTTCTGCGCATTGGTCCGATGCATCCGTAAAGATGGACATCTGAGGTTGAGGAGGTTGTAGCGGAACACCTCGCAGGAGATTCTGTTCGGATAACCACCACTGAAGGTGGAATATCAACGGTTCTTTGACTGGAATCCTCAGAGATAACGGATCCGTTTTCTGAGACCAGAATGACATTAGATACATCTGAATTGGCCTGTGCCTGAGTGCCGCATATGGAACCACCCTCTCCAGAGATACTAGTAACCCCAGTATCCTGAGAAACTGGCGCGCCGTCAGATAGGCTCCTAGAGAAACCGACTCCAGAACTGCAATCAGGCTTTTGACTCTGCTCTCCGCCGGAATAGCTACACCGTCCCTGAGATTGAAAAAGATTCCCAGATAGACAAACTCCTGGGATGGAGTCAGTTCTGATTTCTCTAGATTTACAATCCACCCTAGATCCTTTAATAAGGCTAGGACTACCTGCAGATTGCTGCGCAGAGTGACTGGATTCCCCGCCTTCAGCAGCCAGTCGTCTATGTACGTGTGAACAGCTTTGTTTCTCCTGCGAAGTAAAGAAGTCATGGCGAGAACCACCTTGGTGAAGACCCTCGGAGCTGTGTTCAGGCCGAACGGGAGAGAGTTGAATTCCCAAACATTGTCTTGGAATGCAAAGCGAAGGTACTTCTGAAAAGGAATTGACATTGGAATATGAAAATATGCATCCTTCAGATCTATCGTCACTCCCCACATGCCTTTCCTCAGCCCTGTCATTACTGCTGCAACCGTCTCCATCTGAAATTTGGGAGAAAGAATAAACTTGTTCAACGGTTTGAGATTGAGAATTGGTCTCCATCCTCCGGTACGCTTCGGAACGAGGAACATGATCGAATAGAAGCCCAGAGAAGACTGATCCTTGACTAAATGAATGGCCTTCTTCTGATGAAGAGATTGTATTTCTGACCGAATGGCGTCTAGACGATCTGATTCCCTTGGAACAGGAGTCCATATTGGAGTCGAGGTTAACGGAACTAACGATTGATGGATGAGCTAGCCCGGATCGTAGCCGTTTCTTATCCACTGACAAACTAAACAGTCGCGCACGACCTGTTCCCATTGGTTTAGGAATAGCTGAAGTCTGCCTCCGACGGAAGGAATCTGCACACAATTGTCGGTCAAGATTAGCCGATAAGACGCTAAATCGCTTGTGTGAAGATTCTCGACTCCATCTGTCTCCGAAGCCATCGGTAGTGGTTCCGCCGGAAACCCGTCAGGAACGAGCCCCACGGCCGCCCCGCGGCTTCTTGTGGTACGACGGTCCGGAACCGCCGCAACGGCTATCCTTACGGTAGCCGCCTCGGCCCGAACCGCCACCCTTCCTGTCTTCCTCATACGGCCTCTTACTAGAGGACTTGTATGAGGACGAACGGCCAGGTCCTTGCGATCCGGATGACCTATGGGCATCACGGCCAGAAGGACGGAAGGGCGATCTAGGACGCTGCCTCTGCTGCTCCTGTCTATGCTGACGGTAGGACTGTTGCGGCTGAGTCCTCTTAGTCGACTTCCACGACTTGCCGACTACTTCTTGCTCCGCCACCATTGACGCAACCTTGGAGAGCGCTTGTCGTGCCGAGCCGCCGGACAAGCCTGGACCAATGAAGGGCGCAGAAGATAATGCAGCCCTCATTTCCGGTCCTGGTTCTACACAATCGAGAACCATTCTCCGTCGCTCTGCCAACGTTCTAGTGATTACCCTGGCCAGGCAATCCTGAGACAGGCGCATGGTGTCCCGAATAACTCCGGGAGCAGCCTCTGGCACCTGTCCGCCTTCCGCCGTGCAGTCCAGCATACCCTGCAAGACGGTACACCCGTGCGACAGCGCAGCCATGGCTGCCCTGGCCGCATCCTCAATGAGCGTAAGCTCATTGAACGGGTCTTTGTTGGTCTGCGAAACCAAAGGACGTGACCGCCCCTTAGCCTTCCCAGCCAACGGCCTATTCAGCGCCTCTCGTTCCGCAACGGAAAGCCGTGGAACCCGGGCGTACTGATGATAGGCCAGCTCCGGAAAACGGACCCTACTCCTTATCCCCTTCGGAGCCTTTGGTAATGCATAGTCTGGCTGAACCAGACGGTATGCCGCAACTTCCAACATGTCAGAAGTCTGCGTATCCAATGGGAGTGTCGGCATGGCAGAAGAGCCACTTGACAGAGCGCTAGCCGCACGCTCTGACATCCGTTCCATCGCCGGATCGCGCTGAGATCCTAGATCAGATGCCAACCCGAGACGATTGGTCATCCATCCAAGGACCTGCACCCATTCAGCTTCGGTGCAGAAAACGGACTCGTCCATCAAAGAACTGCCGTTCTCATCCTCCCTCTCTCGCTTAGATGAGAGGGCCACCGACGATCCATGCTGGGCGTTACGATACGCGTCTCTGCCAGGACAGAGCGCATCCATAACGCGACACGGACTCCCCGCAATCCATCGGCTCCCGCACGGGATCTGGGACTACGACCGCCTTAACTACGGCTGGTACCGTCACTCCGATAGGAGCCGCACCTAACGCCGCCGGGATACCAGCAGGAACCGCAAAACACGGCTCTGCCGGCATTTCCGGTTGCACAAATAGCGGATGGAATATGCCCGACGGAACGTCGACATCACCATCCGCCTGGCAAACCCGTACAAATCCCGAGGGCGACCCCTGGGACGTACTAGGCCTTGCCGTCATCGAAAGATCCGGCATGCCGGAATTCTCCATTAGCAGCAGATCTTCCTCCTCCACCGTCGGCTCTTGAGCCAAGGACAGAGAAGGGGCAGGTGCATGACCCTCAGCAGAACTAGCCGGACCACCTAATGGTTGTCCTGCACCAGCTTGCCTCACCGGGACCGTGGACTGCAACAAGTCAAACATCGCCTTGAACTGGGCCGCCCATACACCCAGCGCTGAATCCATTCGTTTACTCAGACGACCTTCAAGTCCCATAAGAGACGCCTGCTGCAACTTCGCTGCCTTGTCCTTCGCGATCCTCTCCAGCCTCGCACGTCGATCCCTGTCAAACTCTGCCACCATTGCCGACGACCACTTCACGCACACATCACAAGGGCTGCCGACCTTACACCGAGCGCACGCCACACAGTGATGTCCAAAGTACTTCCGCTTCATGAACCTGTTGCACTTCTGGCACAACGTGTCCGGATTCTTAGGTTTCTGCGAACACAGAGAAAAATTAAAACGCTGCACATGACAAATGATGACGAGCAACACGCACAATCGACTTGATAGTTAAGATTTCTTAAACACATTAACTTTCTCTTAAATTAATGATAATCAAGTTCTTAGGCAGGAAATATTTGAAACTTTTTTGAGCGAAAATTTTTTAAAACACACAACTCAGCCTTTAACTAGCGTTAAATAACCAAGGCTACATCGCCGATCGCTACAAACACCCTCGACAACGAAGCGAAAGCTAAAATCGGCGATAAACAGAGTGCATAGACACACCAAGCCAAGAACGACATAATACATGGGCGCCGCCATCTTGGGAAAGGGCGCATCCATCTTTAGAGGAACCGAGTCGCAAGAGAAAATTAACCGAGTACCCGAATTAAATTAAAAGTTAACGGGTACAGAAGCGACTCCGACAATGGCTAACATTTTAAAACAATGTGCCAATTTAAGGAAATTTCAAACAGTCATTATGGCACGAATGTATAAATTCTAGATTGATACAACCTGCCCCTGTGATGATTTCCCTAGTTCCTCCATGAAGCCACCGATGTAAATCCTTTCAACAACCGATAACCGCTTAAATTAACGAAAATTTGAGCACACTAAAATTGCGACTTGACAAAAACGCAAAATAGACGAATCTGACTGTGATTGGGAATTGACTCGGTACCTGCGGCTATGGTATTCCCGGACACAGTAGGGGCAGGACCAGGAGAGTGCGGAGTTTTAATTGTTTATTTTGAGCTAGACTAGATAATAGACATTATCATAATAGTACATCTGGTAAGTATTATTCGAAGTAGAAACCTGATTCAGAGACGGGGATTATCTGTTCCGAAGCAGATGAAGAGGACAACAAAAGATTTGGTCCAGGAAGCATGCCACGGAGCAACTCTGGAACCAAATCCTTGATTGTCCTCTTCATCTCTCCCAACATCTCAACTCGGAAGGCCACCATATCCACAGTGGACAAAGCCTTCCTCTTACCCTTCTTACTCGGCACCTCTCTCTTCAATCTTCTCTCCTCCTCACACACCTCCCGAGCCTGTAACGACAAGAATTCCGTCATTAGTTCACACACACACACACGCCCCCCCCCACCCACTGTTTACATATTTCACACTTAAGCAGTGGTCCACAGGGACTGCACTGAAAGCAGAGATGAGGGGCGAAACGTTCTTTAAGGAAACGTCCACAAGAAGGACAACCAGCTTTCTGAAACAAGCCAGAAGACGAAGACAATGAGTATTTTAGTTAATTGAATTAGTAACTCAAAACCAAAATAAAAAGGAGGGGGGGGGGGGGGTGCCAGAAAGACACAAGCTAATAATCAACCAGCGTTGGACAAAAACTTTATAAATGCTAGTAAGGTGCAAGGCTGATTATGATGTCATAACTTCAAAAATAAGAAGTTAAATCGATCCGAAATAAACATCCAGGTGTTAGGACGAATTGTATTCATATCCAGAGCATCTTAACTGGAAAGGATAGAGTATACAGACTATACAAACATCAGATATACAATGATAAAATGGCAGCAGATTTGATAAATATTTTCAAATAAAATTGAAGTGCCTCATATCATAACTAGAATACCTGAGTCTTTAGCATAGACAAACCACCCGATCTGATGAACTGGAAACTCCACCAACTCTATGACCTCTTAACTCTCTCCACCTATAAGGGGAAGGAAGTGGACCAAGAGGGCAAAGTGAGAAGACCTTCTTCCGAGGCCTCCAACTCACTGGACATAGATTTTTGGTTAGATAACCTAACAATATTAGTAGGAAATGGACCCTTTGTGGAGAGAAAAACAAACCATCTGACGATGTGCTGTCTTGTACAATCATAGATAGATACCTGTGGACATAAACACAGAGAGATTAGTATTTCATAGCGCCATAATAGAAATAGACCAGTTTTTTAGGCGCTTAACACGTTAAACGCGAGTCCCGGAAACACATTACAACGAAGCAAAACACGCTAAAGTGTAGTTGAAATCACGTGATGATTAGGTCCTGGGCCCTCCTCAGGAGATACAGCATGCTCAGACATGATCTCAGGTAGATAGACACTTGAATTAACTTATTCTTATTCTATTTCAATTGAAAACCAGCAGAAAACTTTTAAAGACAAGTCGCATGTGGTCTCTCTGCCAATAAATTAGCAAAGAGGAAGCACTAGTCTGCGCATGCGTGGTGGTTGGGGCTAGCATCCGCCAGACTGTCATCTGACTACCTGCCCAGTAGGGGCACCTAACTTTTTTAATCTGAGTTTTTTATTGAATGAAAGCCGATATTTAGCAATATCAAAGAGAATTAGGGAGGTAAGTATACTCTTGAAGTGAAATGAGGGTGTCACATTTGCTGGCTTTTACCTGATTGGCATCAGTCAAAATCTGGAGTGATTTTTTTCAGGTGAGTGATACATTCACCCTTTTGTGTACATATCTTAGAAGGATTTAACCATGCCAAATTTCTTACTAGACCATATCTTATGGGTGATTTTTCTAGCAATCTGCTCACAATAGTAATTAAAAACTTCTTTGTGTCAGATCTGATAGAAAATGTGTCTTTGTCTGAAATCATTTTATCTGATTTCAGATTCCTTAACAAACGATCAGAGGCAAACCATAAATCAATCTTGGAGATGTCTTTATGTAACAACTTATCATTGACATCTGTCTTCAGAAGCTTGGTCATTGACTTCGCATTGGTACATGTTTGTTCAGTCAAGAACCTATCAATGAGTAATAACAGTGTTTTATGAAGATGATCACATAGAAAAGGCAATATGGACATGTCAGTTTAAAATTTTGCTAAGAATGGTGAAATTATCTTAGCAATTGATAAGATGTTGAGCGTAACAAGAATGAGTTTATCTTTAGATGCACCTTGTACTACTTTAAGACTTATTAGATGGTGTGGTTACTTCACTGGCTTGTACACTTGCCAAATATTTCTGAATATGTGGCCAAAGTTCTAAAACACGCTCTATGACATCAACATTCTCTAGCCACCTATGCTTACAAAAGCGCTTCGGAAAGCTAGATGAACCAGTTATTGATGTAAAATCTTCCCGTCTTCCTGGACTATCTTTGAAAAGCCAATACAAGGAGCTAAGAACCTGCTCAATATCCCAGTTTGCTGCAGCAGTCCCGGCTCGAAATGCATTATGGACCTGGGGTAGAGCACAGCTTCCAATGTTTAGCATATGCTTATGAGTCTCTTCTTCTATGTCCTTAGCTAGTAATTCATAGGTCTTCCAATTCACGTTTGGTCCATCCTCTCGATAGCTGGAGAATGCCACGAAGTCCGATGTTATCACAACAACCACGAAGCTTTTCATGTAGCACAATAGCTTTGGCATGGCCAAAGAATTCTGATGTATAAAACCTGATTGCTACCTGACCAGCATCCGAGAAGCGAACATGAATATCTAATTGCTTTGATTGATGATGCGAATTCAAACTCTCATCAAAAAGCAACACATATTCATAATAAGGAAAAATTAGTTACCTCTCCGGGATGTAGAAATTGTTTGAGTGTAGCTTTCGTGACCATCTCGGTCACTTCTTCAGCACTAACTGACGGTCGCTGGCAACGTCACTCGGGTCAGTTCTTGTGGAGTCACGTGACAGCATGGACAGGTAGACTGCTGGTATACGGTAGCCCTCGTCTCTGTTCACGGTTGGTTGATGCTTGTAGATTTCTATGGCCTCTTTAACCTTCCGTTTGAATAAGTTGGTCTCAATGTTGATGACTGAGGCACTGCTGGCGGGGATGACGTGGCCAGTGGATACTGTATGCTCTGCCACAGCTGAGTTAGAATTGGTTTTAAGATTTTCTTTGACTCTGGTGCTGAGAGGCCTTTTGGTTTCGCCTATGTATGTCCCCTCACATTGGTCACATTCGATCTTGTAGATGACTCCAGAGCGTTCATCTGTGGTCAGTTTATATTTGGGTCTTACTAGTTGTGATCTTAAGCTGTTGACGGGCTTGTGGTAGGTTTTGATGTGGTGTTCTCTGAAGAGTTTGCCAGGGTGTTCTGATAGGCCTTGGATGTACGGAAGTCCGACTACTGGAAGTTTTTCGACATCTGGTGGCTTATTACGATGTGGGGGAGGTGATTTTCTCATCCACGAAGTGTAACCATTAGCTAGGAGAGACTGTTGGATGTGATGATGTTCTTCTTTTTTGTCTGATGTTTCTGTGATGATTGAGTTTGCCCGGTGAAATAGAGTTCTGATGACTGACCTTTTGTGTTCCAAATGGTGATTAGAGTGAAAATTTAAATATTGATCTGTGTGTGTGTGGGTTTTCTGTACACGGCAAGTTTGGTGGTTACGGAATCACTGACATGTACCAAGACGTCCAGGAATGCGATCTGTCCATCATCTTCGACTTCGCTGGTGAATTGGATGCATTGGTCGATGCTGTTGAGGTGATCAGTGAAAGGTTGGATGTTGTAGAGGTGCAGGCATGTGAAAGTGTCATCCACATATCGGTACCAGAAATCTGGAGGGTCTGTGGCTGTGCTAAGTGCTTATTGCTCGAAGGATTCCATATAGAGGTTGGCGATCACTGGCGACACTGAGGAGCCCATAGCCACTCCATGAATTTGGTGGTAGAAGTAGCCATTCCGAATGAAATAGGTGGTGTCTAACACGATCTTCAAGAAGCCGATAATCTGGGCTGGAGAGGTTTGTCCGGTCTTTCAAAGAGGGGTCTAGGTCCAGAACTCTCTGGATGACTGGAAGAGCCTTGTCCACTGGGATGCTGGTGAAGAGTGAAAATACATCAAAGGAAACTAATTTGTGTGCCGGCAGGACTTCAAGAGACTGAATTTTGGTGGCAAAATCTTTGCTATTTTTGATGTGGTGCTCTGAGTGGCCAACTAGTGATTTCAGGATCTGTGTGAGATATTTCGAGGCTTGAGATGTGATGTAAGACCCAAAGATAAACTGACCACAGATGAACGCTCTGGAGTCATCTACAAGATCGAATGTGACCAATGTGAGGGGACATACATAGGCGAAATCAAACGGCCTCTCAGCACCAGAGTCAAAGAACATCTTAAAACCAATTCCAACTCAGCTGTGGCAGAGCATACAGTATCCACTGGCCACGTCATCCCCGCCAGCAGTGCCTCGGTCATCAACATTGAGACCAACTTATTCAAATGGAAGGTTAGAGGCCATAGAAATCTACAAGCATCAACCAACCATGAACAGAGACGAGGGCTACCATATACCAGCAGTCTACCAGTCCATGCTGTCACGTGACTCCACAAGAACTGACCAGAGTGACGTTGCCAGCGACCATTAGTTAGTGCTGAAGAAGTGACCGAGATGGTCATGAAAGCTACACTCAAACAATTTCTACATGCCGGAGATTTAACTAATTTTTCCTTATTATGAATCATCCTGGGATCTGGACCAACTTTTTCGGAAACACATATTCAGTTTGTGATTTAACCTTTGACATTAATAAAGACTGGAAGTAAGGACCTATACCAAATGTAGACAGGTATGCACATTTTCTCTCGCGACAAGAGAATTTGGATGCTGTATCGCTATCACTGAACATTAAACGGAAAAGATCAACAACTTTTTCACAACTTTTGAAAGACATATGGTTCTCGATGACATGTAGTGTCCAGTATATCGCTGATGTGAGTACTGCATTCCCATGTGTGAATGATGTGAGTGGATTTGCAGGACTGGCTTTAAGCAGCAATAGTTTCCAGTCAAATTATTCAACAGCTATCCTATCAACACACTATTAAAAGATCATAGGAGTTATCTTAATCTAATATAGCCAGAAATATCAACATACACACAAACACACACAGTGTGTCACACATACACCAGATTTCTCATTATAAAGGGACTTTTTGAGGGTATATATTGTCCCAGAATCTAGATTGGGAACCGCATATTGTCTAGGAGTGGCTCTGGGAACCGCATATTGTCTAGGAGTGGCTCCGCATTTTTCAGGATGCAAACCAGATATGAATTTCATTACAGCAGCACATTTTTTGTTGAATATTTTGAAAATAATTTGACTGGAAACTGTTGCAGAAATAGTTTCCAGTCAAATTATTTACAAAATATTCAACAGCTATCCTGTAAAGTTGAGCTTGAGACACCAACATTTACCTGTTGAGGGCCACCCCAAACCCACCATCCTCACCTTTAGATGACAAGTTAAACCCTGCACATATACAATAATTTATTTTAAATTTAATTTACCATAGCTGATCATATCGCCATAGTAATAGGAGGAATCCTCATTATTTTCACTCGATAATGTGCCAACATAAGAAGCCTCGCGATATGAGAGAGCTGTCGGGCAGTCAATAATATTTTACCGTGACTCAGCGCAACATTGGGATCATCTAACATTGGGCGATATAAAATTGCTATGCTTCTAAATGATCGCCATTTACAGGAGGAATTCCCATTATTTTCACTCGATAACGAGCCAACACAAGAGGCCTCGCGATACGAGGTTAAAGTTGGGATCATCTAACGTTGGGCGATATAAAATTGCTACGCTTCTAAATGATTCTGGTACTATCAATGTGAAAATGTAAAATATTCTTACCTTGAACCAAAGAAATCCGTAACTTTCGGCGCTGGCTTTAGACAAACTTCTGTCAATGTCTCATGTTTTTTCCCCGACATGTGGCTAACAAGAGCCGCTTCGCCAATATTCTCGATGTCAAAAGACTTATTACAAACACTACATTTGGCCCGTGAGTCTGATGTGTTGTCCGGTAAAATCCAATCCTTATATTTATCGTTAGTTTCCCAAACACTAGAACACTTGCACTTTTCCATGTTTACTGTATCACAAAAAACGGCAATCTCGCAAATTATTTCATTGTTTCGGCTTCTCACACTCTGTACTATTTAACAGACGACTGCCGATTCACTCATTTTTATTGTGTTGTAATTGAACATGTTCAGACACATATTGCTCAACAACCGTGAGACGTTCCCGGTAAAAGGCAGTTTTCTATTGTAAGATGTGACTGGGACCCAATCGAATTAGATTCTGGCGAGACTGGCAGAAACGCGAGATTTCGTTCGCAAACAAAAAAATGGCGGTTGGAAAAATTAGGATTGCTGATATTTACATTTTCCATACCAGTTGGCCCAAAATTGGAATTTCCATACTTTTTCCAGCCCTGGAAAAGGTTTTCCTAAATTTCCATACTCTTTCCAGACTTCCATACATACGTATGAACCCTGCATGTACAAAACGAATTTCAGCTTCAAAATCCATCAAATAAAAAAAATCCAATATGGCCATCAAACACGCTATATTTTGATTGGCCAGATGCGGCTAGGTTTTTTGACAGATCAACTTCCCTTGAACAAACTTTAATGGGCCTTAGTCCCCAATCATATCTGCCAAATTTCGGCCCGATCCCTTCAGCGGTTTTGGAGAAGTTGTTTTCACTAAAACTAGGTCAACCAAGATGGCGGCTGAACCATCTAACCAATCACGTTCCCTTGAACAAACTTGGTTCAGCTCTTGCTCTAGATCATATTTCATGAGGTTTGCATCAATTCCCCAAGCGGTTTTGGAGAAGATTTTTAAAGACATTTTCTAAAATCGGCCAAATCCAAGATGGCCACCGGCCAAATTGGCCGATCGGCTTCGTTTGAACAAACTTGTATCCCTATGCCATAAGGATGCTTCCTGCCAAATATAATTGAAATCGTCCCAATGGTTCTTGAGAAGTCGTTTAAAGGAAAAGCTGACGGACGGACGGTCGCCATGGCATAAGCTCACTTGGCCTTCCGGCCAGGTGAGCTAATAATGTACGGTTAACCTCACTTTGATGTGCGCTCGCAGGTTACCCTTCTGCGCAAACACCATTGGACAGAAGTCACATGACCAAGGCTTCTCTCCAGTGTGCTTCTTCAGGTGCATCTGTAACGCACCTTTCTGATTGAATGCCTTTTCACAGATTGTACAGATGTATGGCTTCTCACCTAAACAACAAAGCAGGTGTAGAAATTACTACAGATGGGTAGTCTACCATTTTACAACTCCCCACCCCACCCGCTAAATGCCCCTCCCTTTGTCCTCATACGTCATCACTATTGGACTGGATGATGAGCTGGATACATGTAGCAGATTGAGGGCATCTCATATACATACATGTAGTAGACTAATAAGAAATATTCTGCTGAGAGCAAATGAGTGACATGTTGAATATGTGCCCTCCGCTTGTCTGCATGGATGGATATGTCCTGCGCTTGTCTGCATGGATGGATATGCCCTCAGCTTGTCTGCATGGATGGATATTTCGTCAGCTTGTCTGCATGGATGGATATACCCACAGCTTGTCTGCATGGATGGATATGCCCTCAGTTTGTCTGCATGAATGGATATACCGACAGCTTGTCTGCATGGATGGATATTCCATCAGCTTGTCTGCTGGATGGATATTCCCTCAGCTTGTCTGCATGGATGGATATTCCCTCAGCTTGTCTGCATGGATGGATATTCCCACAGCTTGTCTGCATGGATGGATATGCCCTCAGCTTGTCTGCATGGATGGTTATGTCCTCCACTTGTCTGCATGGATGGATATTCCTACAGCTTGTCTGCATGGATAGATATTCCCTCAGCTTGTCTGCATGGACGGATATGCCCTCAGTTTGTCTGCATGGATGGATATTCCCACAGCTTGTCTGCATGGATGGATATTCCCTCAGCTTGTCTGCATGGATGGATATTCCCTCAGCTTGTCTGCATGGATGGATATCCCCTCAGCTTGTCTGCATGGATGGATATTCCCACAGCTTGTCTGCATGGATGGATATGCCCTCAGTTTGTCTGCATGGATGGCTATGTCCTCCACTTGTCTGCATGGATGGATATTCCCACAGCTTGTCTGCATGGATAGATATTCCCTCAGTTTGTCTGCATGGATGGATATTCCCTCAGCTTGTCTGCATGGATGGATATGTCCTCCATTTGTCTGCATGGATGGATATTCCCTCAGCTTGTCTGCATGGATGGATATTCCCTCAGTTTGTCTGCATGGATGGATATTCCCTGTTTGTCTGCATGGATGGATATGCCCTCAGCTTGTCTGCATGGATGGTTATGTGCTCCGCTTGTCTGCATGGATGGATATTCCCACAGCTTGTCTGCATGGATAGATATTCCCTCAGTTTGTCTGCATGGATGGATATTCCCTCAGCTTGTCTGCATGGATGGATATGTCCTCCGCTTGTCTGCATGGATGGATATTCCCACAGCTTGTCTGCATGGATGGATATTCCCTCAGCTTGTCTGCATGGATGGATATTCCCACAGCTTGTCTGCATGGATAGATATTCCCTCAGTTTGTCTGCATGGATGGATATTCCCTCAGCTTGTCTGCATGGATGGATATGTCCTCCGCTTGTCTGCATGGTTGGATATTCCCTAAGCTTGTCTGCATGGATGGATATTCCCTGTTTGTCTGCATGGATGGATATTCCCTCAGTTTGTCTGCATGGATGGATATGCCCTCAGCTTGTCTGCATGGATGGTTATGTCCTCCGCTTGTCTGCATGGATGGATATTCCCACAGCTTGTCTGCATGGATAGATATTCACTCAGTTTGTCTGCATGGATGGATATTCCCTCAGCTTGTCTGCATGGATGGATATGTCCTCCGCTTGTCTGCATGGATGGATATTCCCACAGCTTGTCTGCATGGATGGATATTCCCTCAGCTTGTCTGCATGGATGGATATCCCTTCAACTTGTCTGCATGAATGGATATTCCCTCAGTTTGTCTGCATGGATGGATATTCCCTCAGCTTGTCTGCATGGATGGATATGTCCTCCGCT
Organism: Chaetoderma sp. LZ-2023a; assembly: GCA_034401795.1. Taxonomy (NCBI): domain Eukaryota; kingdom Metazoa; phylum Mollusca; class Caudofoveata; order Chaetodermatida; family Chaetodermatidae; genus Chaetoderma; species Chaetoderma sp. LZ-2023a. The sequence goes on from JAVVLW010000035.1 coordinate 60,804, forward strand.
TGTCTGCATGGATGGATATTCCCACAGCTTGTCTGCATGGATGGATATTCCCTCAGCTTGTCTGCATGGATGGATATCCCTTCAACTTGTCTGCATGAATGGATATTCCCTCATTTTGTCTGCATGGATGGATATTCACACAGCTTGTCTGCATGGATGGATATTCCCTGTTTGTCTGCACGGATGGATATTCCCTCAGTTTGTCTGCATGGATGGATATTTCCTCAGTTTGTCTGCATGGATGGATATTCCCTCAGCTTGTCTGCATGGAAGGATATGTCCTCCGCTTGTCTGCATGGATGGATATTCCCTCAGCTTGTCTGCATGGACGGATATGCCCTCAGTTTGTCTGCATGGATGGATATTCCCACAGCTTGTCTGCATTGATGGATATTCCCTCAGCTTGTCTGCATGGATGGATATTCCCTCAGCTTGTCTGCATGGATGGATATCCCCTCAGCTTGTCTGCATGGATGGATATTCCCACAGCTTGTCTGCATGGATGGCTATGTCCTCCACTTGTCTGCATGGATGGATATTCCCACAGCTTGTCTGCATGGATTGATATTCCCACAGCTTGTCTGCTGGATGGATATTCCCTCAGCTTGTCTGCATGGATGGATATTCCCTCAGCTTGTCTGCATGGATGGATATTCCCACAGCTTGTCTGCATGGATGGATATGCCCTCAGCTTGTCTGCATGGATGGTTATGTCCTCCACTTGTCTGCATGGATGGATATTCCTACAGCTTGTCTGCATGGATAGATATTCCCTCAGCTTGTCTGCATGGACGGATATGCCCTCAGTTTGTCTGCATGGATGGATATTCCCACAGCTTGTCTGCATGGATGGATATTCCCTCAGCTTGTCTGCATGGATGGATATTCCCTCAGCTTGTCTGCATGGATGGATATCCCCTCAGCTTGTCTGTATGGATGGATATTCCCACAGCTTGTCTGCATGGATGGATATGCCCTCAGTTTGTCTGCATGGATGGCTATGTCCTCCACTTGTCTGCATGGATGGATATTCCCACAGCTTGTCTGCATGGATAGATATTCCCTCAGTTTGTCTGCATGGATGGATATTCCCTCAGCTTGTCTGCATGGATGGATATGTCCTCCGTTTGTCTGCATGGATGGATATTCCCTCAGCTTGTCTGCATGGATGGATATTCCCTCAGTTTGTCTGCATGGATGGATATTCCCTGTTTGTCTGCATGGATGGATATGCCCTCAGCTTGTCTGCATGGATGGTTATGTGCTCCGCTTGTCTGCATGGATGGATATTCCCACAGCTTGTCTGCATGGATAGATATTCCCTCAGTTTGTCTGCATGGATGGATATTCCCTCAGCTTGTCTGCATGGATGGATATGTCCTCCGCTTGTCTGCATGGATGGATATTCCCACAGCTTGTCTGCATGGATGGATATTCCCTCAGCTTGTCTGCATGGATGGATATTCCCACAGCTTGTCTGCATGGATAGATATTCCCTCAGTTTGTCTGCATGGATGGATATTCCCTCAGCTTGTCTGCATGGATGGATATGTCCTCCGCTTGTCTGCATGGTTGGATATTCCCTAAGCTTGTCTGCATGGATGGATATTCCCTGTTTGTCTGCATGGATGGATATTCCCTCAGCTTGTCTGCATGGATGGATATCCCTTCAACTTGTCTGCATGAATGGATATTCCCTCATTTTGTCTGCATGGATGGATATTCCCACAGCTTGTCTGCATGGATGGATATTCCCTGTTTGTCTGCACGGATGGATATTCCCTCAGTTTGTCTGCATGGATGGATATTCCCTCAGTTTGTCTGCATGGATGGATATTCCCTCAGCTTGTCTGCATGGAAGGATATGTCCTCCGCTTGTCTGCATGGATGGATATTCCCTCAGCTTGTCTGCATGGACGGATATGCCCTCAGTTTGTCTGCATGGATGGATATTCCCACAGCTTGTCTGCATTGATGGATATTCCCTCAGCTTGTCTGCATGGATGGATATTCCCTCAGCTTGTCTGCATGGATGGATATCCCCTCAGCTTGTCTGCATGGATGGATATTCCCACAGCTTGTCTGCATGGATGGCTATGTCCTCCACTTGTCTGCATGGATGGATATTCCCACAGCTTGTCTGCATGGATTGATATTCCCACAGCTTGTCTGCTGGATGGATATTCCCTCAGCTTGTCTGCATGGATGGATATTCCCTCAGCTTGTCTGCATGGATGGATATTCCCACAGCTTGTCTGCATGGATGGATATGCCCTCAGCTTGTCTGCATGGATGGTTATGTCCTCCACTTGTCTGCATGGATGGATATTCCTACAGCTTGTCTGCATGGATAGATATTCCCTCAGCTTGTCTGCATGGACGGATCGGATATGCCCTCAGTTTGTCTGCATGGATGGATATTCCCACAGCTTGTCTGCATGGATGGATATTCCCTCAGCTTGTCTGCATGGATGGATATTCCCTCAGCTTGTCTGCATGGATGGATATCCCCTCAGCTTGTCTGCATGGATGGATATTCCCACAGCTTGTCTGCATGGATGGATATGCCCTCAGTTTGTCTGCATGGATGGCTATGTCCTCCACTTGTCTGCATGGATGGATATTCCCACAGCTTGTCTGCATGGATAGATATTCCCTCAGTTTGTCTGCATGGATGGATATTCCCTCAGCTTGTCTGCATGGATGGATATGTCCTCCGTTTGTCTGCATGGATGGATATTCCCACAGCTTGTCTGCATGGATAGATATTCCCTCAGTTTGTCTGCATGGATGGATATTCCCTCAGCTTGTCTGCATGGATGGATATGTCCTCCGCTTGTCTGCATGGTTGGATATTCCCTAAGCTTGTCTGCATGGATGGATATTCCCTGTTTGTCTGCATGGATGGATATTCCCTCAGCTTGTCTGCATGGATGGATATCCCTTCAACTTGTCTGCATGAATGGATATTCCCTCATTTTGTCTGCATGGATGGATATTCCCACAGCTTGTCTGCATGGATGGATATTCCCTGTTTGTCTGCACGGATGGATATTCCCTCAGTTTGTCTGCATGGATGGATATTCCCTCAGTTTGTCTGCATGGATGGATATTCCCTCAGCTTGTCTGCATGGAAGGATATGTCCTCCGCTTGTCTGCATGGATGGATATTCCCTCAGCTTGTCTGCATGGACGGATATGCCCTCAGTTTGTCTGCATGGATGGATATTCCCACAGCTTGTCTGCATTGATGGATATTCCCTCAGCTTGTCTGCATGGATGGATATTCCCTCAGCTTGTCTGCATGGATGGATATCCCCTCAGCTTGTCTGCATGGATGGATATTCCCTCAGCTTGTCTGCATGGATGGATATTCCCTCAGCTTGTCTGCATGGATGGATATTCCCACAGCTTGTCTGCATGGATGGATATGCCCTCAGCTTGTCTGCATGGATGGTTATGTCCTCCACTTGTCTGCATGGATGGATATTCCTACAGCTTGTCTGCATGGATAGATATTCCCTCAGCTTGTCTGCATGGACGGATCGGATATGCCCTCAGTTTGTCTGCATGGATGGATATTCCCACAGCTTGTCTGCATGGATGGATATTCCCTCAGCTTGTCTGCATGGATGGATATTCCCTCAGCTTGTCTGCATGGATGGATATCCCCTCAGCTTGTCTGCATGGATGGATATTCCCACAGCTTGTCTGCATGGATGGATATGCCCTCAGTTTGTCTGCATGGATGGCTATGTCCTCCACTTGTCTGCATGGATGGATATTCCCACAGCTTGTCTGCATGGATAGATATTCCCTCAGTTTGTCTGCATTGATGGATATTCCCTCAGCTTGTCTGCATGGATGGATATTCCCTCAGCTTGTCTGCATGGATGGATATCCCCTCAGCTTGTCTGCATGGATGGATATTCCCACAGCTTGTCTGCATGGATGGCTATGTCCTCCACTTGTCTGCATGGATGGATATTCCCACAGCTTGTCTGCATGGATTGATATTCCCACAGCTTGTCTGCTGGATGGATATTCCCTCAGCTTGTCTGCATGGATGGATATTCCCTCAGCTTGTCTGCATGGATGGATATTCCCACAGCTTGTCTGCATGGATGGATATGCCCTCAGCTTGTCTGCATGGATGGTTATGTCCTCCACTTGTCTGCATGGATGGATATTCCTACAGCTTGTCTGCATGGATAGATATTCCCTCAGCTTGTCTGCATGGACGGATCGGATATGCCCTCAGTTTGTCTGCATGGATGGATATTCCCACAGCTTGTCTGCATGGATGGATATTCCCTCAGCTTGTCTGCATGGATGGATATTCCCTCAGCTTGTCTGCATGGATGGATATCCCCTCAGCTTGTCTGCATGGATGGATATTCCCACAGCTTGTCTGCATGGATGGATATGCCCTCAGTTTGTCTGCATGGATGGCTATGTCCTCCACTTGTCTGCATGGATGGATATTCCCACAGCTTGTCTGCATGGATAGATATTCCCTCAGTTTGTCTGCATGGATGGATATTCCCTCAGCTTGTCTGCATGGATGGATATGTCCTCCGTTTGTCTGCATGGATGGATATTCCCACAGCTTGTCTGCATGGATAGATATTCCCTCAGTTTGTCTGCATGGATGGATATTCCCTCAGCTTGTCTGCATGGATGGATATGTCCTCCGCGTGTCTGCATGGTTGGATATTCCCTAAGCTTGTCTGCATGGATGGATATTCCCTGTTTGTCTGCATGGATGGATATTCCCTCAGCTTGTCTGCATGGATGGATATCCCTTCAACTTGTCTGCATGAATGGATATTCCCTCATTTTGTCTGCATGGATGGATATTCCCACAGCTTGTCTGCATGGATGGATATTCCCTGTTTGTCTGCACGGATGGATATTCCCTCAGTTTGTCTGCATGGATGGATATTCCCTCAGTTTGTCTGCATGGATGGATATTCCCTCAGCTTGTCTGCATGGAAGGATATGTCCTCCGCTTGTCTGCATGGATGGATATTCCCTCAGCTTGTCTGCATGGACGGATATGCCCTCAGTTTGTCTGCATGGATGGATATTCCCACAGCTTGTCTGCATTGATGGATATTCCCTCAGCTTGTCTGCATGGATGGATATTCCCTCAGCTTGTCTGCATGGATGGATATCCCCTCAGCTTGTCTGCATGGATGGATATTCCCACAGCTTGTCTGCATGGATGGCTATGTCCTCCACTTGTCTGCATGGATGGATATTCCCACAGCTTGTCTGCATGGATGGATATTCCCACAGCTTGTCTGCATGGATAGATATTCCCTCAGTTTGTCTGCATGGATGGATATTCCCTCAGCTTGTCTGCATGGATGGATATGTCCTCCACTTGTCTGCATGGATGGATATTCCCACAGCTTGTCTGCATGGATTGATATTCCCACAGCTTGTCTGCTGGATGGATATTCCCTCAGCTTGTCTGCATGGATGGATATTCCCTCAGCTTGTCTGCATGGATGGATATTCCCTCAGCTTGTCTGCATGGATGGATATTCCCACAGCTTGTCTGCATGGATGGATATGCCCTCAGCTTGTCTGCATGGATGGTTATGTCCTCCACTTGTCTGCATGGATGGATATTCCTACAGCTTGTCTGCATGGATAGATATTCCCTCAGCTTGTCTGCATGGACGGATCGGATATGCCCTCAGTTTGTCTGCATGGATGGATATTCCCACAGCTTGTCTGCATGGATGGATATTCCCTCAGCTTGTCTGCATGGATGGATATCCCCTCAGCTTGTCTGCATGGATGGATATTCCCACAGCTTGTCTGCATGGATGGATATGCCCTCAGTTTGTCTGCATGGATGGCTATGTCCTCCACTTGTCTGCATGGATGGATATTCCCACAGCTTGTCTGCATGGATAGATATTCCCTCAGTTTGTCTGCATGGATGGATATTCCCTCAGCTTGTCTGCATGGATGGATATGTCCTCCGTTTGTCTGCATGGATGGATATTCCCACAGCTTGTCTGCATGGATAGATATTCCCTCAGTTTGTCTGCATGGATGGATATTCCCTCAGCTTGTCTGCATGGATGGATATGTCCTCCGCTTGTCTGCATGGTTGGATATTCCCTAAGCTTGTCTGCATGGATGGATATTCCCTGTTTGTCTGCATGGATGGATATTCCCTCAGCTTGTCTGCATGGATGGATATCCCTTCAACTTGTCTGCATGAATGGATATTCCCTCATTTTGTCTGCATGGATGGATATTCCCACAGCTTGTCTGCATGGATGGATATTCCCTGTTTGTCTGCACGGATGGATATTCCCTCAGTTTGTCTGCATGGATGGATATTCCCTCAGTTTGTCTGCATGGATGGATATTCCCTCAGCTTGTCTGCATGGAAGGATATGTCCTCCGCTTGTCTGCATGGATGGATATTCCCTCAGCTTGTCTGCATGGACGGATATGCCCTCAGTTTGTCTGCATGGATGGATATTCCCACAGCTTGTCTGCATTGATGGATATTCCCTCAGCTTGTCTGCATGGATGGATATTCCCTCAGCTTGTCTGCATGGATGGATATCCCCTCAGCTTGTCTGCATGGATGGATATTCCCACAGCTTGTCTGCATGGATGGCTATGTCCTCCACTTGTCTGCATGGATGGATATTCCCACAGCTTGTCTGCATGGATTGATATTCCCACAGCTTGTCTGCTGGATGGATATTCCCTCAGCTTGTCTGCATGGATGGATATTCCCTCAGCTTGTCTGCATGGATGGATATTCCCACAGCTTGTCTGCATGGATGGATATGCCCTCAGCTTGTCTGCATGGATGGTTATGTCCTCCACTTGTCTGCATGGATGGATATTCCTACAGCTTGTCTGCATGGATAGATATTCCCTCAGCTTGTCTGCATGGACGGATCGGATATGCCCTCAGTTTGTCTGCATGGATGGATATTCCCACAGCTTGTCTGCATGGATGGATATTCCCTCAGCTTGTCTGCATGGATGGATATTCCCTCAGCTTGTCTGCATGGATGGATATCCCCTCAGCTTGTCTGCATGGATGGATATTCCCACAGCTTGTCTGCATGGATGGATATGCCCTCAGTTTGTCTGCATGGATGGCTATGTCCTCCACTTGTCTGCATGGATGGATATTCCCACAGCTTGTCTGCATGGATAGATATTCCCTCAGTTTGTCTGCATTGATGGATATTCCCTCAGCTTGTCTGCATGGATGGATATTCCCTCAGCTTGTCTGCATGGATGGATATCCCCTCAGCTTGTCTGCATGGATGGATATTCCCACAGCTTGTCTGCATGGATGGCTATGTCCTCCACTTGTCTGCATGGATGGATATTCCCACAGCTTGTCTGCATGGATTGATATTCCCACAGCTTGTCTGCTGGATGGATATTCCCTCAGCTTGTCTGCATGGATGGATATTCCCTCAGCTTGTCTGCATGGATGGATATTCCCACAGCTTGTCTGCATGGATGGATATGCCCTCAGCTTGTCTGCATGGATGGTTATGTCCTCCACTTGTCTGCATGGATGGATATTCCTACAGCTTGTCTGCATGGATAGATATTCCCTCAGCTTGTCTGCATGGACGGATCGGATATGCCCTCAGTTTGTCTGCATGGATGGATATTCCCACAGCTTGTCTGCATGGATGGATATTCCCTCAGCTTGTCTGCATGGATGGATATTCCCTCAGCTTGTCTGCATGGATGGATATCCCCTCAGCTTGTCTGCATGGATGGATATTCCCACAGCTTGTCTGCATGGATGGATATGCCCTCAGTTTGTCTGCATGGATGGCTATGTCCTCCACTTGTCTGCATGGATGGATATTCCCACAGCTTGTCTGCATGGATAGATATTCCCTCAGTTTGTCTGCATGGATGGATATTCCCTCAGCTTGTCTGCATGGATGGATATGTCCTCCGTTTGTCTGCATGGATGGATATTCCCACAGCTTGTCTGCATGGATAGATATTCCCTCAGTTTGTCTGCATGGATGGATATTCCCTCAGCTTGTCTGCATGGATGGATATGTCCTCCGCGTGTCTGCATGGTTGGATATTCCCTAAGCTTGTCTGCATGGATGGATATTCCCTGTTTGTCTGCATGGATGGATATTCCCTCAGCTTGTCTGCATGGATGGATATCCCTTCAACTTGTCTGCATGAATGGATATTCCCTCATTTTGTCTGCATGGATGGATATTCCCACAGCTTGTCTGCATGGATGGATATTCCCTGTTTGTCTGCACGGATGGATATTCCCTCAGTTTGTCTGCATGGATGGATATTCCCTCAGTTTGTCTGCACGGATGGATATTCCCTCAGTTTGTCTGCATGGATGGATATTCCCTCAGCTTGTCTGCATGGAAGGATATGTCCTCCGCTTGTCTGCATGGATGGATATTCCCTCAGCTTGTCTGCATGGACGGATATGCCCTCAGTTTGTCTGCATGGATGGATATTCCCACAGCTTGTCTGCATTGATGGATATTCCCTCAGCTTGTCTGCATGGATGGATATTCCCTCAGCTTGTCTGCATGGATGGATATCCCCTCAGCTTGTCTGCATGGATGGATATTCCCACAGCTTGTCTGCATGGATGGCTATGTCCTCCACTTGTCTGCATGGATGGATATTCCCACAGCTTGTCTGCATGGATGGATATTCCCACAGCTTGTCTGCATGGATAGATATTCCCTCAGTTTGTCTGCATGGATGGATATTCCCTCAGCTTGTCTGCATGGATGGATATGTCCTCCACTTGTCTGCATGGATGGATATTCCCACAGCTTGTCTGCATGGATTGATATTCCCACAGCTTGTCTGCTGGATGGATATTCCCTCAGCTTGTCTGCATGGATGGATATTCCCTCAGCTTGTCTGCATGGATGGATATTCCCTCAGCTTGTCTGCATGGATGGATATTCCCACAGCTTGTCTGCATGGATGGATATGCCCTCAGCTTGTCTGCATGGATGGTTATGTCCTCCACTTGTCTGCATGGATGGATATTCCTACAGCTTGTCTGCATGGATAGATATTCCCTCAGCTTGTCTGCATGGACGGATCGGATATGCCCTCAGTTTGTCTGCATGGATGGATATTCCCACAGCTTGTCTGCATGGATGGATATTCCCTCAGCTTGTCTGCATGGATGGATATCCCCTCAGCTTGTCTGCATGGATGGATATTCCCACAGCTTGTCTGCATGGATGGATATGCCCTCAGTTTGTCTGCATGGATGGCTATGTCCTCCACTTGTCTGCATGGATGGATATTCCCACAGCTTGTCTGCATGGATAGATATTCCCTCAGTTTGTCTGCATGGATGGATATTCCCTCAGCTTGTCTGCATGGATGGATATGTCCTCCGTTTGTCTGCATGGATGGATATTCCCACAGCTTGTCTGCATGGATAGATATTCCCTCAGTTTGTCTGCATGGATGGATATTCCCTCAGCTTGTCTGCATGGATGGATATGTCCTCCGCTTGTCTGCATGGTTGGATATTCCCTAAGCTTGTCTGCATGGATGGATATTCCCTGTTTGTCTGCATGGATGGATATTCCCTCAGCTTGTCTGCATGGATGGATATCCCTTCAACTTGTCTGCATGAATGGATATTCCCTCATTTTGTCTGCATGGATGGATATTCCCACAGCTTGTCTGCATGGATGGATATTCCCTGTTTGTCTGCACGGATGGATATTCCCTCAGTTTGTCTGCATGGATGGATATTCCCTCAGTTTGTCTGCATGGATGGATATTCCCTCAGCTTGTCTGCATGGAAGGATATGTCCTCCGCTTGTCTGCATGGATGGATATTCCCTCAGCTTGTCTGCATGGACGGATATGCCCTCAGTTTGTCTGCATGGATGGATATTCCCACAGCTTGTCTGCATTGATGGATATTCCCTCAGCTTGTCTGCATGGATGGATATTCCCTCAGCTTGTCTGCATGGATGGATATCCCCTCAGCTTGTCTGCATGGATGGATATTCCCACAGCTTGTCTGCATGGATGGCTATGTCCTCCACTTGTCTGCATGGATGGATATTCCCACAGCTTGTCTGCATGGATTGATATTCCCACAGCTTGTCTGCTGGATGGATATTCCCTCAGCTTGTCTGCATGGATGGATATTCCCTCAGCTTGTCTGCATGGATGGATATTCCCACAGCTTGTCTGCATGGATGGATATGCCCTCAGCTTGTCTGCATGGATGGTTATGTCCTCCACTTGTCTGCATGGATGGATATTCCTACAGCTTGTCTGCATGGATAGATATTCCCTCAGCTTGTCTGCATGGACGGATCGGATATGCCCTCAGTTTGTCTGCATGGATGGATATTCCCACAGCTTGTCTGCATGGATGGATATTCCCTCAGCTTGTCTGCATGGATGGATATTCCCTCAGCTTGTCTGCATGGATGGATATCCCCTCAGCTTGTCTGCATGGATGGATATTCCCACAGCTTGTCTGCATGGATGGATATGCCCTCAGTTTGTCTGCATGGATGGCTATGTCCTCCACTTGTCTGCATGGATGGATATTCCCACAGCTTGTCTGCATGGATAGATATTCCCTCAGTTTGTCTGCATTGATGGATATTCCCTCAGCTTGTCTGCATGGATGGATATTCCCTCAGCTTGTCTGCATGGATGGATATCCCCTCAGCTTGTCTGCATGGATGGATATTCCCACAGCTTGTCTGCATGGATGGCTATGTCCTCCACTTGTCTGCATGGATGGATATTCCCACAGCTTGTCTGCATGGATTGATATTCCCACAGCTTGTCTGCTGGATGGATATTCCCTCAGCTTGTCTGCATGGATGGATATTCCCTCAGCTTGTCTGCATGGATGGATATTCCCACAGCTTGTCTGCATGGATGGATATGCCCTCAGCTTGTCTGCATGGATGGTTATGTCCTCCACTTGTCTGCATGGATGGATATTCCTACAGCTTGTCTGCATGGATAGATATTCCCTCAGCTTGTCTGCATGGACGGATCGGATATGCCCTCAGTTTGTCTGCATGGATGGATATTCCCACAGCTTGTCTGCATGGATGGATATTCCCTCAGCTTGTCTGCATGGATGGATATTCCCTCAGCTTGTCTGCATGGATGGATATCCCCTCAGCTTGTCTGCATGGATGGATATTCCCACAGCTTGTCTGCATGGATGGATATGCCCTCAGTTTGTCTGCATGGATGGCTATGTCCTCCACTTGTCTGCATGGATGGATATTCCCACAGCTTGTCTGCATGGATAGATATTCCCTCAGTTTGTCTGCATGGATGGATATTCCCTCAGCTTGTCTGCATGGATGGATATGTCCTCCGTTTGTCTGCATGGATGGATATTCCCACAGCTTGTCTGCATGGATAGATATTCCCTCAGTTTGTCTGCATGGATGGATATTCCCTCAGCTTGTCTGCATGGATGGATATGTCCTCCGCGTGTCTGCATGGTTGGATATTCCCTAAGCTTGTCTGCATGGATGGATATTCCCTGTTTGTCTGCATGGATGGATATTCCCTCAGCTTGTCTGCATGGATGGATATCCCTTCAACTTGTCTGCATGAATGGATATTCCCTCATTTTGTCTGCATGGATGGATATTCCCACAGCTTGTCTGCATGGATGGATATTCCCTGTTTGTCTGCACGGATGGATATTCCCTCAGTTTGTCTGCATGGATGGATATTCCCTCAGTTTGTCTGCATGGATGGATATTCCCTCAGCTTGTCTGCATGGAAGGATATGTCCTCCGCTTGTCTGCATGGATGGATATTCCCTCAGCTTGTCTGCATGGACGGATATGCCCTCAGTTTGTCTGCATGGATGGATATTCCCACAGCTTGTCTGCATTGATGGATATTCCCTCAGCTTGTCTGCATGGATGGATATTCCCTCAGCTTGTCTGCATGGATGGATATCCCCTCAGCTTGTCTGCATGGATGGATATTCCCACAGCTTGTCTGCATGGATGGCTATGTCCTCCACTTGTCTGCATGGATGGATATTCCCACAGCTTGTCTGCATGGATGGATATTCCCACAGCTTGTCTGCATGGATAGATATTCCCTCAGTTTGTCTGCATGGATGGATATTCCCTCAGCTTGTCTGCATGGATGGATATGTCCTCCACTTGTCTGCATGGATGGATATTCCCACAGCTTGTCTGCATGGATTGATATTCCCACAGCTTGTCTGCTGGATGGATATTCCCTCAGCTTGTCTGCATGGATGGATATTCCCTCAGCTTGTCTGCATGGATGGATATCCCCTCAGCTTGTCTGCATGGATGGATATTCCCACAGCTTGTCTGCATGGATGGATATGCCCTCAGTTTGTCTGCATGGATGGCTATGTCCTCCACTTGTCTGCATGGATGGATATTCCCACAGCTTGTCTGCATGGATAGATATTCCCTCAGTTTGTCTGCATGGATGGATATTCCCTCAGCTTGTCTGCATGGATGGATATGTCCTCCGTTTGTCTGCATGGATGGATATTCCCACAGCTTGTCTGCATGGATAGATATTCCCTCAGTTTGTCTGCATGGATGGATATTCCCTCAGCTTGTCTGCATGGATGGATATGTCCTCCGCGTGTCTGCATGGTTGGATATTCCCTAAGCTTGTCTGCATGGATGGATATTCCCTGTTTGTCTGCATGGATGGATATTCCCTCAGCTTGTCTGCATGGATGGATATCCCTTCAACTTGTCTGCATGAATGGATATTCCCTCATTTTGTCTGCATGGATGGATATTCCCACAGCTTGTCTGCATGGATGGATATTCCCTGTTTGTCTGCACGGATGGATATTCCCTCAGTTTGTCTGCATGGATGGATATTCCCTCAGTTTGTCTGCATGGATGGATATTCCCTCAGCTTGTCTGCATGGAAGGATATGTCCTCCGCTTGTCTGCATGGATGGATATTCCCTCAGCTTGTCTGCATGGACGGATATGCCCTCAGTTTGTCTGCATGGATGGATATTCCCACAGCTTGTCTGCATTGATGGATATTCCCTCAGCTTGTCTGCATGGATGGATATTCCCTCAGCTTGTCTGCATGGATGGATATCCCCTCAGCTTGTCTGCATGGATGGATATTCCCACAGCTTGTCTGCATGGATGGCTATGTCCTCCACTTGTCTGCATGGATGGATATTCCCACAGCTTGTCTGCATGGATGGATATTCCCACAGCTTGTCTGCATGGATAGATATTCCCTCAGTTTGTCTGCATGGATGGATATTCCCTCAGCTTGTCTGCATGGATGGATATGTCCTCCACTTGTCTGCATGGATGGATATTCCCACAGCTTGTCTGCATGGATTGATATTCCCACAGCTTGTCTGCTGGATGGATATTCCCTCAGCTTGTCTGCATGGATGGATATTCCCTCAGCTTGTCTGCATGGATGGATATTCCCACAGCTTGTCTGCATGGATGGATATGCCCTCAGCTTGTCTGCATGGATGGTTATGTCCTCCACTTGTCTGCATGGATGGATATTCCTACAGCTTGTCTGCATGGATAGATATTCCCTCAGCTTGTCTGCATGGACGGATCGGATATGCCCTCAGTTTGTCTGCATGGATGGATATTCCCACAGCTTGTCTGCATGGATGGATATTCCCTCAGCTTGTCTGCATGGATGGATATTCCCTCAGCTTGTCTGCATGGATGGATATCCCCTCAGCTTGTCTGCATGGATGGATATTCCCACAGCTTGTCTGCATGGATGGATATGCCCTCAGTTTGTCTGCATGGATGGCTATGTCCTCCACTTGTCTGCATGGATGGATATTCCCACAGCTTGTCTGCATGGATAGATATTCCCTCAGTTTGTCTGCATGGATGGATATTCCCTCAGCTTGTCTGCATGGATGGATATGTCCTCCGTTTGTCTGCATGGATGGATATTCCCACAGCTTGTCTGCATGGATAGATATTCCCTCAGTTTGTCTGCATGGATGGATATTCCCTCAGCTTGTCTGCATGGATGGATATGTCCTCCGCGTGTCTGCATGGTTGGATATTCCCTAAGCTTGTCTGCATGGATGGATATTCCCTGTTTGTCTGCATGGATGGATATTCCCTCAGCTTGTCTGCATGGATGGATATCCCTTCAACTTGTCTGCATGAATGGATATTCCCTCATTTTGTCTGCATGGATGGATATTCCCACAGCTTGTCTGCATGGATGGATATTCCCTGTTTGTCTGCACGGATGGATATTCCCTCAGTTTGTCTGCATGGATGGATATTCCCTCAGTTTGTCTGCATGGATGGATATTCCCTCAGCTTGTCTGCATGGAAGGATATGTCCTCCGCTTGTCTGCATGGATGGATATTCCCTCAGCTTGTCTGCATGGACGGATATGCCCTCAGTTTGTCTGCATGGATGGATATTCCCACAGCTTGTCTGCATTGATGGATATTCCCTCAGCTTGTCTGCATGGATGGATATTCCCTCAGCTTGTCTGCATGGATGGATATCCCCTCAGCTTGTCTGCATGGATGGATATTCCCACAGCTTGTCTGCATGGATGGCTATGTCCTCCACTTGTCTGCATGGATGGATATTCCCACAGCTTGTCTGCATGGATGGATATTCCCACAGCTTGTCTGCATGGATAGATATTCCCTCAGTTTGTCTGCATGGATGGATATTCCCTCAGCTTGTCTGCATGGATGGATATGTCCTCCACTTGTCTGCATGGATGGATATTCCCACAGCTTGTCTGCATGGATTGATATTCCCACAGCTTGTCTGCTGGATGGATATTCCCTCAGCTTGTCTGCATGGATGGATATTCCCTCAGCTTGTCTGCATGGATGGATATCCCCTCAGCTTGTCTGCATGGATGGATATTCCCACAGCTTGTCTGCATGGATGGATATGCCCTCAGTTTGTCTGCATGGATGGCTATGTCCTCCACTTGTCTGCATGGATGGATATTCCCACAGCTTGTCTGCATGGATAGATATTCCCTCAGTTTGTCTGCATGGATGGATATTCCCTCAGCTTGTCTGCATGGATGGATATGTCCTCCACTTGTCTGCATGGATGGATATTCCCACAGCTTGTCTGCATGGATTGATATTCCCACAGCTTGTCTGCTGGATGGATATTCCCTCAGCTTGTCTGCATGGATGGATATTCCCTCAGCTTGTCTGCATGGATGGATATTCCCACAGCTTGTCTGCATGGATGGATATGCCCTCAGCTTGTCTGCATGGATGGTTATGTCCTCCACTTGTCTGCATGGATGGATATTCCTACAGCTTGTCTGCATGGATAGATATTCCCTCAGCTTGTCTGCATGGACGGATCGGATATGCCCTCAGTTTGTCTGCATGGATGGATATTCCCACAGCTTGTCTGCATGGATGGATATTCCCTCAGCTTGTCTGCATGGATGGATATTCCCTCAGCTTGTCTGCATGGATGGATATCCCCTCAGCTTGTCTGCATGGATGGATATTCCCACAGCTTGTCTGCATGGATGGATATGCCCTCAGTTTGTCTGCATGGATGGCTATGTCCTCCACTTGTCTGCATGGATGGATATTCCCACAGCTTGTCTGCATGGATAGATATTCCCTCAGTTTGTCTGCATGGATGGATATTCCCTCAGCTTGTCTGCATGGATGGATATGTCCTCCGTTTGTCTGCATGGATGGATATTCCCTCAGCTTGTCTGCATGGATGGATATTCCCTCAGTTTGTCTGCATGGATGGATATTCCCTGTTTGTCTGCATGGATGGATATGCCCTCAGCTTGTCTGCATGGATGGTTATGTGCTCCGCTTGTCTGCATGGATGGATATTCCCACAGCTTGTCTGCATGGATAGATATTCCCTCAGTTTGTCTGCATGGATGGATATTCCCTCAGCTTGTCTGCATGGATGGATATGTCCTCCGCTTGTCTGCATGGATGGATATTCCCACAGCTTGTCTGCATGGATGGATATTCCCTCAGCTTGTCTGCATGGATGGATATTCCCACAGCTTGTCTGCATGGATAGATATTCCCTCAGTTTGTCTGCATGGATGGATATTCCCTCAGCTTGTCTGCATGGATGGATATGTCCTCCGCTTGTCTGCATGGTTGGATATTCCCTAAGCTTGTCTGCATGGATGGATATTCCCTGTTTGTCTGCATGGATGGATATTCCCTCAGTTTGTCTGCATGGATGGATATGCCCTCAGCTTGTCTGCATGGATGGTTATGTCCTCCGCTTGTCTGCATGGATGGATATTCCCACAGCTTGTCTGCATGGATAGATATTCACTCAGTTTGTCTGCATGGATGGATATTCCCTCAGCTTGTCTGCATGGATGGATATTCCCTGTTTGTCTACACGGATGGATATTCCCTCAGTTTGTCTGCATGGATGGATATTCCCTCAGTTTGTCTGCATGGATGGATATTCCCTCAGCTTGTCTGCATGGAAGGATATGTCCTCCGCTTGTCTGCATGGATGGATATTCCCTCAGCTTGTCTGCATGGACGGATATGCCCTCAGTTTGTCTGCATGGATGGATATTCCCACAGCTTGTCTGCATTGATGGATATTCCCTCAGCTTGTCTGCATGGATGGATATTCCCTCAGCTTGTCTGCATGGATGGATATCCCCTCAGCTTGTCTGCATGGATGGATATTCCCACAGCTTGTCTGCATGGATGGCTATGTCCTCCACTTGTCTGCATGGATGGATATTCCCACAGCTTGTCTGCATGGATGGATATTCCCACAGCTTGTCTGCATGGATAGATATTCCCTCAGTTTGTCTGCATGGATGGATATTCCCTCAGCTTGTCTGCATGGATGGATATGTCCTCCGCTTGTCTGCATGGATGGATATTCCCTCAGCTTGTCTGCATGGATGGATATTCCCTCAGTTTGTCTGCATGGATGGATATTCCCTCAGCTTGTCTGCATGGATGGTTATGTGCTCCGCTTGTCTGCATGGATGGATATTCCCACAGCTTGTCTGCATGGATAGATATTCCCTCAGTTTGTCTGCATGGATGGATATTCCCTCAGCTTGTCTGCATGGATGGATATGTCCTCCGCTTGTCTGCATGGATGGATATTCCCTCAGCTTGTCTGCATGGATAGATATTCCCTCAGTTTGTCTGCATGGATGGATATTCCCTCAGCTTCTCTGCATGGATGGTTATGTGCTCCGCTTGTCTGCATGGATGGATATTCCCACAGCTTGTCTGCATGGATAGATATTCCCTCAGTTTGTCTGCATGGATGGATATTCCCTCAGCTTGTCTGCATGGATGGATATGTCCTCCGCTTGTCTGCATGGATGGATATTCCCACAGCTTGTCTGCATGGATGGATATTCCCTCAGCTTGTCTGCATGGATGGATATTCCCACAGCTTGTCTGCATGGATAGATATTCCCTCAGTTTGTCTGCATGGATGGATATTCCCTCAGCTTGTCTGCATGGATGGATATGTCCTCCGCTTGTCTGCATGGTTGGATATTCCCTAAGATTGTCTGCATGGATGGATATTCCCTCAGTTTGTCTGCATGGATGGATATTCCCTCAGTTTGTCTGCATGGATGGATATGCCCTCAGCTTGTCTGCATGGATGGTTATGTCCTCCGCTTGTCTGCATGGATGGATATTCCCACAGCTTGTCTGCATGGATAGATATTCCCTCAGTTTGTCTGCATGGATGGATATTCCCTCAGCTTGTCTGCATGGATGGATATGTCCTCCGCTTGTCTGCATGGATGGATATTCCCACAGCTTGTCTGCATGGATGGATATTCCCTCAGCTTCTCTGCATGGATGGATATCCCTTCAACTTGTCTGCATGAATGGATATTCCCTCATTTTGTCTGCATGGATGGATATTCCCACAGCTTGTCTGCATGGATGGATATTCCCTGTTTGTCTGCACGGATGGATATTCCCTCAGTTTGTCTGCATGGATGGATATTCCCTCAGTTTGTCTGCATGGATGGATATTCCCTCAGCTTGTCTGCATGGAAGGATATGTCCTCCGCTTGTCTGCATGGATGGATATTCCCTCAGCTTGTCTGCATGGACGGATATGCCCTCAGTTTGTCTGCATGGATGGATATTCCCACAGCTTGTCTGCATTGATGGATATTCCCTCAGCTTGTCTGCATGGATGGATATTCCCTCAGCTTGTCTGCATGGATGGATATCCCCTCAGCTTGTCTGCATGGATGGATATTCCCACAGCTTGTCTGCATGGATGGCTATGTCCTCCACTTGTCTGCATGGATGGATATTCCCACAGCTTGTCTGCATGGATGGATATTCCCACAGCTTGTCTGCATGGATAGATATTCCCTCAGTTTGTCTGCATGGATGGATATTCCCTCAGCTTGTCTGCATGGATGGATATGTCCTCCACTTGTCTGCATGGATGGATATTCCCACAGCTTGTCTGCATGGATTGATATTCCCACAGCTTGTCTGCTGGATGGATATTCCCTCAGCTTGTCTGCATGGATGGATATTCCCTCAGCTTGTCTGCATGGATGGATATTCCCACAGCTTGTCTGCATGGATGGATATGCCCTCAGCTTGTCTGCATGGATGGTTATGTCCTCCACTTGTCTGCATGGATGGATATTCCTACAGCTTGTCTGCATGGATAGATATTCCCTCAGCTTGTCTGCATGGACGGATCGGATATGCCCTCAGTTTGTCTGCATGGATGGATATTCCCACAGCTTGTCTGCATGGATGGATATTCCCTCAGCTTGTCTGCATGGATGGATATTCCCTCAGCTTGTCTGCATGGATGGATATCCCCTCAGCTTGTCTGCATGGATGGATATTCCCACAGCTTGTCTGCATGGATGGATATGCCCTCAGTTTGTCTGCATGGATGGCTATGTCCTCCACTTGTCTGCATGGATGGATATTCCCACAGCTTGTCTGCATGGATAGATATTCCCTCAGTTTGTCTGCATGGATGGATATTCCCTCAGCTTGTCTGCATGGATGGATATGTCCTCCGTTTGTCTGCATGGATGGATATTCCCTCAGCTTGTCTGCATGGATGGATATTCCCTCAGTTTGTCTGCATGGATGGATATTCCCTGTTTGTCTGCATGGATGGATATGCCCTCAGCTTGTCTGCATGGATGGTTATGTGCTCCGCTTGTCTGCATGGATGGATATTCCCACAGCTTGTCTGCATGGATAGATATTCCCTCAGTTTGTCTGCATGGATGGATATTCCCTCAGCTTGTCTGCATGGATGGATATGTCCTCCGCTTGTCTGCATGGATGGATATTCCCACAGCTTGTCTGCATGGATGGATATTCCCTCAGCTTGTCTGCATGGATGGATATTCCCACAGCTTGTCTGCATGGATAGATATTCCCTCAGTTTGTCTGCATGGATGGATATTCCCTCAGCTTGTCTGCATGGATGGATATGTCCTCCGCTTGTCTGCATGGTTGGATATTCCCTAAGCTTGTCTGCATGGATGGATATTCCCTGTTTGTCTGCATGGATGGATATTCCCTCAGTTTGTCTGCATGGATGGATATGCCCTCAGCTTGTCTGCATGGATGGTTATGTCCTCCGCTTGTCTGCATGGATGGATATTCCCACAGCTTGTCTGCATGGATAGATATTCACTCAGTTTGTCTGCATGGATGGATATTCCCTCAGCTTGTCTGCATGGATGGATATTCCCTGTTTGTCTACACGGATGGATATTCCCTCAGTTTGTCTGCATGGATGGATATTCCCTCAGTTTGTCTGCATGGATGGATATTCCCTCAGCTTGTCTGCATGGAAGGATATGTCCTCCGCTTGTCTGCATGGATGGATATTCCCTCAGCTTGTCTGCATGGACGGATATGCCCTCAGTTTGTCTGCATGGATGGATATTCCCACAGCTTGTCTGCATTGATGGATATTCCCTCAGCTTGTCTGCATGGATGGATATTCCCTCAGCTTGTCTGCATGGATGGATATCCCCTCAGCTTGTCTGCATGGATGGATATTCCCACAGCTTGTCTGCATGGATGGCTATGTCCTCCACTTGTCTGCATGGATGGATATTCCCACAGCTTGTCTGCATGGATGGATATTCCCACAGCTTGTCTGCATGGATAGATATTCCCTCAGTTTGTCTGCATGGATGGATATTCCCTCAGCTTGTCTGCATGGATGGATATGTCCTCCGCTTGTCTGCATGGATGGATATTCCCTCAGCTTGTCTGCATGGATGGATATTCCCTCAGTTTGTCTGCATGGATGGATATTCCCTCAGCTTGTCTGCATGGATGGTTATGTGCTCCGCTTGTCTGCATGGATGGATATTCCCACAGCTTGTCTGCATGGATAGATATTCCCTCAGTTTGTCTGCATGGATGGATATTCCCTCAGCTTGTCTGCATGGATGGATATGTCCTCCGCTTGTCTGCATGGATGGATATTCCCTCAGCTTGTCTGCATGGATAGATATTCCCTCAGTTTGTCTGCATGGATGGATATTCCCTCAGCTTCTCTGCATGGATGGTTATGTGCTCCGCTTGTCTGCATGGATGGATATTCCCACAGCTTGTCTGCATGGATAGATATTCCCTCAGTTTGTCTGCATGGATGGATATTCCCTCAGCTTGTCTGCATGGATGGATATGTCCTCCGCTTGTCTGCATGGATGGATATTCCCACAGCTTGTCTGCATGGATGGATATTCCCTCAGCTTGTCTGCATGGATGGATATTCCCACAGCTTGTCTGCATGGATAGATATTCCCTCAGTTTGTCTGCATGGATGGATATTCCCTCAGCTTGTCTGCATGGATGGATATGTCCTCCGCTTGTCTGCATGGTTGGATATTCCCTAAGCTTGTCTGCATGGATGGATATTCCCTGTTTGTCTGCATGGATGGATATTCCCTCAGCTTGTCTGCATGGATGGATATCCCTTCAACTTGTCTGCATGAATGGATATTCCCTCATTTTGTCTGCATGGATGGATATTCCCACAGCTTGTCTGCATGGATGGATATTCCCTGTTTGTCTGCACGGATGGATATTCCCTCAGTTTGTCTGCATGGATGGATATTCCCTCAGTTTGTCTGCATGGATGGATATTCCCTCAGCTTGTCTGCATGGAAGGATATGTCCTCCGCTTGTCTGCATGGATGGATATTCCCTCAGCTTGTCTGCATGGACGGATATGCCCTCAGTTTGTCTGCATGGATGGATATTCCCACAGCTTGTCTGCATTGATGGATATTCCCTCAGCTTGTCTGCATGGATGGATATTCCCTCAGCTTGTCTGCATGGATGGATATCCCCTCAGCTTGTCTGCATGGATGGATATTCCCACAGCTTGTCTGCATGGATGGCTATGTCCTCCACTTGTCTGCATGGATGGATATTCCCACAGCTTGTCTGCATGGATGGATATTCCCACAGCTTGTCTGCATGGATAGATATTCCCTCAGTTTGTCTGCATGGATGGATATTCCCTCAGCTTGTCTGCATGGATGGATATGTCCTCCACTTGTCTGCATGGATGGATATTCCCACAGCTTGTCTGCATGGATTGATATTCCCACAGCTTGTCTGCTGGATGGATATTCCCTCAGCTTGTCTGCATGGATGGATATTCCCTCAGCTTGTCTGCATGGATGGATATTCCCACAGCTTGTCTGCATGGATGGATATGCCCTCAGCTTGTCTGCATGGATGGTTATGTCCTCCACTTGTCTGCATGGATGGATATTCCTACAGCTTGTCTGCATGGATAGATATTCCCTCAGCTTGTCTGCATGGACGGATCGGATATGCCCTCAGTTTGTCTGCATGGATGGATATTCCCACAGCTTGTCTGCATGGATGGATATTCCCTCAGCTTGTCTGCATGGATGGATATTCCCTCAGCTTGTCTGCATGGATGGATATCCCCTCAGCTTGTCTGCATGGATGGATATTCCCACAGCTTGTCTGCATGGATGGATATGCCCTCAGTTTGTCTGCATGGATGGCTATGTCCTCCACTTGTCTGCATGGATGGATATTCCCACAGCTTGTCTGCATGGATAGATATTCCCTCAGTTTGTCTGCATGGATGGATATTCCCTCAGCTTGTCTGCATGGATGGATATGTCCTCCGCTTGTCTGCATGGATGGATATTCCCTCAGCTTGTCTGCATGGATGGATATTCCCTCAGTTTGTCTGCATGGATGGATATTCCCTGTTTGTCTGCATGGATGGATATGCCCTCAGCTTGTCTGCATGGATGGTTATGTGCTCCGCTTGTCTGCATGGATGGATATTCCCACAGCTTGTCTGCATGGATAGATATTCCCTCAGTTTGTCTGCATGGATGGATATTCCCTCAGCTTGTCTGCATGGATGGATATGTCCTCCGCTTGTCTGCATGGATGGATATTCCCACAGCTTGTCTGCATGGATGGATATTCCCTCAGCTTGTCTGCATGGATGGATATTCCCACAGCTTGTCTGCATGGATAGATATTCCCTCAGTTTGTCTGCATGGATGGATATTCCCTCAGCTTGTCTGCATGGATGGATATGTCCTCCGCTTGTCTGCATGGTTGGATATTCCCTAAGCTTGTCTGCATGGATGGATATTCCCTGTTTGTCTGCATGGATGGATATTCCCTCAGTTTGTCTGCATGGATGGATATGCCCTCAGCTTGTCTGCATGGATGGTTATGTCCTCCGCTTGTCTGCATGGATGGATATTCCCACAGCTTGTCTGCATGGATAGATATTCACTCAGTTTGTCTGCATGGATGGATATTCCCTCAGCTTGTCTGCATGGATGGATATTCCCTGTTTGTCTACACGGATGGATATTCCCTCAGTTTGTCTGCATGGATGGATATTCCCTCAGTTTGTCTGCATGGATGGATATTCCCTCAGCTTGTCTGCATGGAAGGATATGTCCTCCGCTTGTCTGCATGGATGGATATTCCCTCAGCTTGTCTGCATGGACGGATATGCCCTCAGTTTGTCTGCATGGATGGATATTCCCACAGCTTGTCTGCATTGATGGATATTCCCTCAGCTTGTCTGCATGGATGGATATTCCCTCAGCTTGTCTGCATGGATGGATATCCCCTCAGCTTGTCTGCATGGATGGATATTCCCACAGCTTGTCTGCATGGATGGCTATGTCCTCCACTTGTCTGCATGGATGGATATTCCCACAGCTTGTCTGCATGGATGGATATTCCCACAGCTTGTCTGCATGGATAGATATTCCCTCAGTTTGTCTGCATGGATGGATATTCCCTCAGCTTGTCTGCATGGATGGATATGTCCTCCGCTTGTCTGCATGGATGGATATTCCCTCAGCTTGTCTGCATGGATGGATATTCCCTCAGTTTGTCTGCATGGATGGATATTCCCTCAGCTTGTCTGCATGGATGGTTATGTGCTCCGCTTGTCTGCATGGATGGATATTCCCACAGCTTGTCTGCATGGATAGATATTCCCTCAGTTTGTCTGCATGGATGGATATTCCCTCAGCTTGTCTGCATGGATGGATATGTCCTCCGCTTGTCTGCATGGATGGATATTCCCTCAGCTTGTCTGCATGGATAGATATTCCCTCAGTTTGTCTGCATGGATGGATATTCCCTCAGCTTCTCTGCATGGATGGTTATGTGCTCCGCTTGTCTGCATGGATGGATATTCCCACAGCTTGTCTGCATGGATAGATATTCCCTCAGTTTGTCTGCATGGATGGATATTCCCTCAGCTTGTCTGCATGGATGGATATGTCCTCCGCTTGTCTGCATGGATGGATATTCCCACAGCTTGTCTGCATGGATGGATATTCCCTCAGCTTGTCTGCATGGATGGATATTCCCACAGCTTGTCTGCATGGATAGATATTCCCTCAGTTTGTCTGCATGGATGGATATTCCCTCAGCTTGTCTGCATGGATGGATATGTCCTCCGCTTGTCTGCATGGTTGGATATTCCCTAAGATTGTCTGCATGGATGGATATTCCCTCAGTTTGTCTGCATGGATGGATATTCCCTCAGTTTGTCTGCATGGATGGATATGCCCTCAGCTTGTCTGCATGGATGGTTATGTCCTCCGCTTGTCTGCATGGATGGATATTCCCACAGCTTGTCTGCATGGATAGATATTCCCTCAGTTTGTCTGCATGGATGGATATTCCCTCAGCTTGTCTGCATGGATGGATATGTCCTCCGCTTGTCTGCATGGATGGATATTCCCACAGCTTGTCTGCATGGATGGATATTCCCTCAGCTTCTCTGCATGGATGGATATCCCTTCAACTTGTCTGCATGAATGGATATTCCCTCATTTTGTCTGCATGGATGGATATTCCCACAGCTTGTCTGCATGGATGGATATTCCCTGTTTGTCTGCACGGATGGATATTCCCTCAGTTTGTCTGCATGGATGGATATTCCCTCAGTTTGTCTGCATGGATGGATATTCCCTCAGCTTGTCTGCATGGAAGGATATGTCCTCCGCTTGTCTGCATGGATGGATATTCCCTCAGCTTGTCTGCATGGACGGATATGCCCTCAGTTTGTCTGCATGGATGGATATTCCCACAGCTTGTCTGCATTGATGGATATTCCCTCAGCTTGTCTGCATGGATGGATATTCCCTCAGCTTGTCTGCATGGATGGATATCCCCTCAGCTTGTCTGCATGGATGGATATTCCCACAGCTTGTCTGCATGGATGGCTATGTCCTCCACTTGTCTGCATGGATGGATATTCCCACAGCTTGTCTGCATGGATGGATATTCCCACAGCTTGTCTGCATGGATAGATATTCCCTCAGTTTGTCTGCATGGATGGATATTCCCTCAGCTTGTCTGCATGGATGGATATGTCCTCCGCTTGTCTGCATGGATGGATATTCCCTCAGCTTGTCTGCATGGATGGATATTCCCTCAGTTTGTCTGCATGGATGGATATTCCCTCAGTTTGTCTGCATGGATGGATATGCCCTCAGCTTGTCTGCATGGATGGTTATGTGCTCCGCTTGTCTGCATGGATGGATATTCCCACAGCTTGTCT
>JAVVLW010000036.1:0-26256 GCA_034401795.1 Chaetoderma sp. LZ-2023a
AACATTACAAAGTAAGACGTCCAGTTTTTAATGCTTGAATTTGTTCAAGAAAATCTAAATTTTGAAGGCCATGAGAAGACTGTTTTTTGAAAATATACCACTGGAATGGCTGGCTGTATGCCATCTGATAGCTATTTTTTCCTCTGATTAAGCTTTAACCAATGAAAAATTACATCAACAAGGACTATTTCAAGTCAATAAAACTGAGAGATTTTTTGCCTACCTTGATTGCCTCTGATAATCTGCTCTAAAGTGAATGATTGTGAAAATCTTACCGTATTGTTACTGGGTTTGTACTTTAGAGCTGATTTGCATCCATGTTAAAGGAGATGACAAACAAGATGGTGGCTCATTAAAAGCAGCTTGCGGTCTCCTTAAACATTTCATCCCCAGAATCCCAGTCTCAGTTTATGCCCATCCATGCAGACAAGCTGTGGGAATATCCATCCATGCAGACAAACTGAGGGAGTATCCATCCATGCAGAAAGACTTAGGGAATATCCATCCATGCAGACAAACTGAGGGAATATCCATCCATGCAGACAAACTGAGGGAATATCCATCCATGCAGACACGCTGAGGACATATCCATCCATGCAGACAAACTGAGGGCATATCCATCCATGCAGACAAGCGGAGGATATATCCATCCATGCAGACAAGCTGAGGGAATATCCATCCATGCAGACAAGCTGTGGGAATATCCATCCATGCAGACAAACTGAGGGAATATCCATCCATGCAGACAAACTCAGGGAATATCCATCCATGCAGACAAGCTGTTGGAATATCCATCCATGCAGACAGGCTGAGGGAATATCCATCCATGCAGACAAGCTGAGGGAATATGCATCCATGCAGACAAGCTGAGGGAATATCCATCCATGCAGACAAACGGAGGACATATCCATCCATGCAGACAAACTGAGGGAATATCGATCCATGCAGACAAGCTGAGGGAATATCCCTCCATGCAGACAAGCTGAGGACATATCCATCCATGCAGATAAACTGAGGGAATATCCATCCATGCGGACAAGCTGAGGACATATCCATCAATGCTGACAAGCTGAGGACATATCCATCCATGCAGATAAACTGAGGGAATATCCATCCATGCGGACAAGCTGAGGACATATCCATCAATGCTGACAAACTCAGGGAATATCCATCCATGCAGACAAGCTGTGGAAATATCCATACATGCAGACAAGTGGAGGACATATCCATCCATGCAGACAAGCTGAGGGAATATCCATCCATGCAGACAAGCTGTGGAAATATCCATACATGCAGACAAGTTGAGGGGATATCCGTCCATGCAGACAAGCTGTGGGAATATCCATCCATTCATACAAGCGGAGGACATATCCATCCATGCAGACAAGCTGAGGGAATATCCATCCATGCAGACAAACTGAGGGAATATCCATCCATGCAGACAAATGGAAGACATATCCATCCATGCAGACAAACTGAGGGAATATCCATCCATGCAGACAAACAGGGAATATCCATCCATGCAGACAAGCTGTGGGAATATCCATCCATGCAGACAAACTGAGGGAATATCCATCCATGCAGACAAGCTGTGGGAATATCCATCCATGCAGACAAGCGGAGGACATATCCATCCATGCAGACAAACTGAGGGAATATCCATCCATGCAGACAAACTGAGGAAATATCTATCCATGCAGACAAGCTGTGGGAATATCCATCCATGCAGACAAGCGGAGGACATAACCATCCATGCAGACAAGCTGAGGGCATATCCATCCATGCAGACAAACTGAGGGAATATCCATCCATGCAGACAAACTGAGGGAATATCCATCCATGCAGACAAGCTCAGGGAATATGCAGACAAGCGGAGGACATATCCATCCATGCAGACAAGCTCGGGGAATATCCATCCATGCAGACAAACTGAGGGAATATCTATCCATGCAGACAAGCTGTGGGAATAGTCATCCATGCAGACAAGCTGAGGGAATATCCATCCATGCAGACAAGCTGTGGGAATATCCATCCATGCAGACAAGCGGAGGACATATCCATCCATGCAGACAAGCTGAGGGAATATCCATCCATGCAGACAAACTGAGGGAATATCCATCCATGCAGCCAAGCTGTGGGCATATCCATCCATGCAGACAAGTGGAGGACATAGCCATCCATGCAGACAAGCTGAGGGCATATCCATCCATGCAGACAAGCTGTGGGAATATCCATCCATGCAGACAAGCTGAGGGAATATCCATCCATGCAGACAAGCTGAGGGAATATCCATCCATGCAGACAAGCTGAGGGAATATCCATCCATGCAGACAAGCTGTGGGAATATCCATCCATGCAGACAAGCTGAGGGAATATCCATCCATGCAGATTAGCTGTGGGAATATCCATCCATGCAGACAAGCTGTGGGAATATCCATCCATGCGGACAAACTGTGGGAATATCCATCCATGCGGACAAACTGAGGGCATATCCATCCATGCAGACAAGCTGAGGAAATATCCATCCATGCAGTCAAGCTGAGGACATATCCATCCATGCAGACAAGCTGTGGTAATACCCATCCATGCAGACAAGCTGTGGGAATACCCATCCATGCAGACAAGCGGAGGACATATCCATCCATGCAGACAAGCTGTGGGAATATCCATCCATGCAGACAAGCTGTAGGAATATCCATCCTTGCAGACAAGCTGAGGGAATATCCATCCTTGCAGACAAGCTGAGGGAATATCCATCCATGCAGACAAGCTGAGGGAATATGCATCCATGCAGACAAGCTGAGGGAATATCCATCCATGCAGACAAACGGAAGACATATCCATCCATGCAGACAAGCTGAGGGAATATCCATCCATGCAGACAAGCTGTGGGCATATCCATCCATGCAGACAAGTGGAGGACATAGCCATCCATGCAGACAAGCTGAGGGCATATCCATCCATGCAGACAAGCTGTGGGAATATCCATCCATGCAGACAAGCTGAGGGAATATCCATCCATGCAGACAAGCTGAAGGAATATCCATCCATGCAGACAAGCTGAGGGAATATCCATCCATGCAGACAAGCTGTGGGAATATCCATCCATGCAGACAAGCTGAGGGAATATCCATCCATGCAGATAAGCTGTGGGAATATCCATCCATGCAGACAAGCTGTGGGAATATCCATCCATGCGGACAAACTGTGGGAATATCCATCCATGCAGACAGGCTGAGGGAATATCCATCCATGCAGACAAGCTGAGGGAATATGCATCCATGCAGACAAGCTGAGGGAATATCCATCCATGCAGACAAACGGAGGACATATCCATCCATGCAGACAAACTGAGGGAATATCGATCCATGCAGACAAGCTGAGGGAATATCCCTCCATGCAGACAAGCTGAGGACATATCCATCCATGCAGATAAACTGAGGGAATATCCATCCATGCGGACAAGCTGAGGACATATCCATCAATGCTGACAAGCTGAGGACATATCCATCCATGCAGATAAACTGAGGGAATATCCATCCATGCGGACAAGCTGAGGACATATCCATCAATGCTGACAAACTCAGGGAATATCCATCCATGCAGACAAGCTGTGGAAATATCCATACATGCAGACAAGCTGTGGAAATATCCATACATGCAGACAAGTGGAGGACATATCCATCCATGCAGACAAGCTGAGGGAATATCCATCCATGCAGACAAGTTGAGGGGATATCCGTCCATGCAGACAAGCTGTGGGAATATCCATCCATTCATACAAGCGGAGGACATATCCATCCATGCAGACAAGCTGAGGGAATATCCATCCATGCAGACAAACTGAGGGAATATCCATCCATGCAGACAAATGGAAGACATATCCATCCATGCAGACAAACTGAGGGAATATCCATCCATGCAGACAAACAGGGAATATCCATCCATGCAGACAAGCTGTGGGAATATCCATCCATGCAGACAAACTGAGGGAATATCCATCCATGCAGACAAGCTGTGGGAATATCCATCCATGCAGACAAGCGGAGGACATATCCATCCATGCAGACAAACTGAGGGAATATCCATCCATGCAGACAAACTGAGGAAATATCTATCCATGCAGACAAGCTGTGGGAATATCCATCCATGCAGACAAGCGGAGGACATAACCATCCATGCAGACAAGCTGAGGGCATATCCATCCATGCAGACAAACTGAGGGAATATCCATCCATGCAGACAAACTGAGGGAATATCCATCCATGCAGACAAGCTCAGGGAATATGCAGACAAGCGGAGGACATATCCATCCATGCAGACAAGCTCGGGGAATATCCATCCATGCAGACAAACTGAGGGAATATCTATCCATGCAGACAAGCTGTGGGAATAGTCATCCATGCAGACAAGCTGAGGGAATATCCATCCATGCAGACAAGCTGTGGGAATATCCATCCATGCAGACAAGCGGAGGACATATCCATCCATGCAGACAAGCTGAGGGAATATCCATCCATGCAGACAAACTGAGGGAATATCCATCCATGCAGCCAAGCTGTGGGCATATCCATCCATGCAGACAAGTGGAGGACATAGCCATCCATGCAGACAAGCTGAGGGCATATCCATCCATGCAGACAAGCTGTGGGAATATCCATCCATGCAGACAAGCTGAGGGAATATCCATCCATGCAGACAAGCTGAGGGAATATCCATCCATGCAGACAAGCTGTGGGAATATCCATCCATGCAGACAAGCTGAGGGAATATCCATCCATGCAGATTAGCTGTGGGAATATCCATCCATGCAGACAAGCTGTGGGAATATCCATCCATGCGGACAAACTGTGGGAATATCCATCCATGCGGACAAACTGAGGGCATATCCATCCATGCAGACAAGCTGAGGAAATATCCATCCATGCAGTCAAGCTGAGGACATATCCATCCATGCAGACAAGCTGTGGGAATACCCATCCATGCAGACAAGCTGTGGGAATACCCATCCATGCAGACAAGCGGAGGACATATCCATCCATGCAGACAAGCTGTGGGAATATCCATCCATGCAGACAAGCTGTAGGAATATCCATCCTTGCAGACAAGCTGAGGGAATATCCATCCTTGCAGACAAGCTGAGGGAATATCCATCCATGCAGACAAGCTGAGGGAATATCCATCCATGCAGACAAGCTGAGGGAATATCCATCCATGCAGACAAACGGAAGACATATCCATCCATGCAGACAAGCTGAGGGAATATCCATCCATGCAGACAAGCTGTGGGCATATCCATCCATGCAGACAAGTGGAGGACATAGCCATCCATGCAGACAAGCTGAGGGCATATCCATCCATGCAGACAAGCTGTGGGAATATCCATCCATGCAGACAAGCTGAGGGAATATCCATCCATGCAGACAAGCTGAAGGAATATCCATCCATGCAGACAAGCTGAGGGAATATCCATCCATGCAGACAAGCTGTGGGAATATCCATCCATGCAGACAAGCTGAGGGAATATCCATCCATGCAGATAAGCTGTGGGAATATCCATCCATGCAGACAAGCTGTGGGAATATCCATCCATGCGGACAAACTGTGGGAATATCCATCCATGCAGACAGGCTGAGGGAATATCCATCCATGCAGACAAGCTGAGGGAATATGCATCCATGCAGACAAGCTGAGGGAATATCCATCCATGCAGACAAACGGAGGACATATCCATCCATGCAGACAAACTGAGGGAATATCGATCCATGCAGACAAGCTGAGGGAATATCCCTCCATGCAGACAAGCTGAGGACATATCCATCCATGCAGATAAACTGAGGGAATATCCATCCATGCGGACAAGCTGAGGACATATCCATCAATGCTGACAAGCTGAGGACATATCCATCCATGCAGATAAACTGAGGGAATATCCATCCATGCGGACAAGCTGAGGACATATCCATCAATGCTGACAAACTCAGGGAATATCCATCCATGCAGACAAGCTGTGGAAATATCCATACATGCAGACAAGTGGAGGACATATCCATCCATGCAGACAAGCTGAGGGAATATCCATCCATGCAGACAAGCTGTGGAAATATCCATACATGCAGACAAGTTGAGGGGATATCCGTCCATGCAGACAAGCTGTGGGAATATCCATCCATTCATACAAGCGGAGGACATATCCATCCATGCAGACAAGCTGAGGGAATATCCATCCATGCAGACAAACTGAGGGAATATCCATCCATGCAGACAAATGGAAGACATATCCATCCATGCAGACAAACTGAGGGAATATCCATCCATGCAGACAAACAGGGAATATCCATCCATGCAGACAAGCTGTGGGAATATCCATCCATGCAGACAAACTGAGGGAATATCCATCCATGCAGACAAGCTGTGGGAATATCCATCCATGCAGACAAGCGGAGGACATATCCATCCATGCAGACAAACTGAGGGAATATCCATCCATGCAGACAAACTGAGGAAATATCTATCCATGCAGACAAGCTGTGGGAATATCCATCCATGCAGACAAGCGGAGGACATAACCATCCATGCAGACAAGCTGAGGGCATATCCATCCATGCAGACAAACTGAGGGAATATCCATCCATGCAGACAAACTGAGGGAATATCCATCCATGCAGACAAGCTCAGGGAATATGCAGACAAGCGGAGGACATATCCATCCATGCAGACAAGCTCGGGGAATATCCATCCATGCAGACAAACTGAGGGAATATCTATCCATGCAGACAAGCTGTGGGAATAGTCATCCATGCAGACAAGCTGAGGGAATATCCATCCATGCAGACAAGCTGTGGGAATATCCATCCATGCAGACAAGCGGAGGACATATCCATCCATGCAGACAAGCTGAGGGAATATCCATCCATGCAGACAAACTGAGGGAATATCCATCCATGCAGCCAAGCTGTGGGCATATCCATCCATGCAGACAAGTGGAGGACATAGCCATCCATGCAGACAAGCTGAGGGCATATCCATCCATGCAGACAAGCTGTGGGAATATCCATCCATGCAGACAAGCTGAGGGAATATCCATCCATGCAGACAAGCTGAGGGAATATCCATCCATGCAGACAAGCTGAGGGAATATCCATCCATGCAGACAAGCTGTGGGAATATCCATCCATGCAGACAAGCTGAGGGAATATCCATCCATGCAGATTAGCTGTGGGAATATCCATCCATGCAGACAAGCTGTGGGAATATCCATCCATGCGGACAAACTGTGGGAATATCCATCCATGCGGACAAACTGAGGGCATATCCATCCATGCAGTCAAGCTGAGGACATATCCATCCATGCAGACAAGCTGTGGTAATACCCATCCATGCAGACAAGCTGTGGGAATACCCATCCATGCAGACAAGCGGAGGACATATCCATCCATGCAGACAAGCTGTGGGAATATCCATCCATGCAGACAAGCTGTAGGAATATCCATCCTTGCAGACAAGCTGAGGGAATATCCATCCTTGCAGACAAGCTGAGGGAATATCCATCCATGCAGACAAACGGAAGACATATCCATCCATGCAGACAAGCTGAGGGAATATCCATCCATGCAGACAAGCTGTGGGCATATCCATCCATGCAGACAAGTGGAGGACATAGCCATCCATGCAGACAAGCTGAGGGCATATCCATCCATGCAGACAAGCTGTGGGAATATCCATCCATGCAGACAAGCTGAGGGAATATCCATCCATGCAGACAAGCTGAAGGAATATCCATCCATGCAGACAAGCTGAGGGAATATCCATCCATGCAGACAAGCTGTGGGAATATCCATCCATGCAGACAAGCTGAGGGAATATCCATCCATGCAGATAAGCTGTGGGAATATCCATCCATGCAGACAAGCTGTGGGAATATCCATCCATGCGGACAAACTGTGGGAATATCCATCCATGCGGACAAACTGAGGGCATATCCATCCATGCAGACAAGCTGAGGGAATATCCATCCATGCAGTCAAGCTGAGGACATATCCATCCATGCAGACAAGCTGTGGGAATACCCATCCATGCAGACAAGCTGTGGGAATACACATCCATGCAGACAAGCGGAGGACATATCCATCCATGCAGACAAGCTGTGGGAATATCCATCCATGCAGACAAGCTGTGGGAATATCCATCCTTGCAGACAAGCTGAGGGAATATCCATCCTTGCAGACAAGCTGAGGGAATATCCATCCATGCGGACACACTGTGGGAATATCCATCCATGCGGACAAGCTGAGGGAATATCCATCCATGCAGTCAAGCTGAGGACATATCGATCCATGCAGACAAGCTGTGGGAATACCCATCCATGCAGACAAGCTGTGGGAATACCCATCCATGCAGACAAGCGGAGGACATATCCATCCATGCAGACAAGCTGTGGGAATATCCATCCATGCAGACAAGCTGTGGGAATATCCATCCTTGCAGACAAGCTGAGGGAATATCCATCCTTGCAGACAAGCTGAGGGAATATCCATCGATGCAGACCAGCTGTGGGAATATCCATCCATGCAGACAAGCTGTGGGAATATCCATCCATGCAGACAAACAGGGAATATCCAGCCATGCAGACAAACTGAGGGAATATCCATCCATGCAGACAAGCTGTGGGAATATCCATCCATGCAGACAAGCTGTGGGAATATCCATCCATGCAGACAAACTGAGGGAATATCCATCCGTGCAGACAAGCTGAGGGAATATCCATCGATGCAGACAAGCTGTGGGAATACCCATCCATGCAGACAAGCTGTGGGAATATCCATCCTTGCAGACAAGTTGAGGGAATATCCATCCTTGCAGACAAGCTGAGGGAATATCCATCGATGCAGACAAGCTGTAGGAATATCCATCCTTGCAGACAAGCTGAGGGAATATCCATCCTTGCAGACAACCTGAGGGAATATCCATCGATGCAGACAAGCTGTGGGAATATCCATCCACGCAGATAAGCTGTGGGAATATCGATCCATGCAGACAAACAGCGAATATCGATCCATGCAGACAAGCTGAGGGAATATCCCTCCATGCAGACAAGCTGAGGACATATCCATCCATGCAGATAAACTGAGGGAATATCCATCCATGCGGACAAGCTGAGGACATATCCATCAATGCTGACAAACTGAGGGAATATCCATCCATGCAGACAAGCTGAGGGCATATCCATCCATGCAGACAAGCGGAGGACATATCCATCCATGCAGACAAGCTGAGGGAATATCCATCCATGCAGACAAGCTGTGGGAATATCCATCCATGCAGACA
Organism: Chaetoderma sp. LZ-2023a; assembly: GCA_034401795.1. Classification (NCBI taxonomy): domain Eukaryota; kingdom Metazoa; phylum Mollusca; class Caudofoveata; order Chaetodermatida; family Chaetodermatidae; genus Chaetoderma; species Chaetoderma sp. LZ-2023a. The sequence goes on from JAVVLW010000036.1 coordinate 9,328, forward strand.
AGTTGAGGGGATATCCGTTCATGCAGACAAACTGAGGGCATAACCATCCATGCAGACAAGCTGAGGGAATATCCATCCATGCAGTCAAGCTGAGGACATATCCATCTATGCAGACAAGCTGAGGGCATATCCATCCATGCAGACAAGCTGATGGAATATCCATCCATGCAGTCAAGCTGAGGACATATCCATCTATGCAGACAAGCTGTGGGAATACCCATCCATGCAGACAAGCTGTGGGAATACCCATCCATGCAGACAAGCTGTGGGAATACCCATCCATGCAGACAAGCGGAGGACATATCCATCCATGCAGACAAGCTGTGGGAATATCCATCGTTGCAGACAAGCTGAGGGAATATCCATCGTTGCAGACAAGCTGAGGGAATATCCATCCATGCAGACAAGCTGTGGGAATATCCATCCATGCAGACAAGCTGTGGGAATATCCATCCATGCAGACAAACTGAGGGAATATCCATCCATGCAGACAAACTGAGGGAATATCCATCCATGCAGACAAGCTGTGGGAATATCCATCCATGCAGACAAGCTGTGGGAATATCCATCCATGCAGACAAATTGAGGGAATATCCATCCATGCAGACAAACTGAGGGAATATCCATCCATGCAGACAAACTGAGGGAATATCCATCCATGCAGACAAACTGACAGAATATCCATCCATGCAGACAAGCTGTGGGAATATCCATCCATGCAGACAAACTGAGGGAATATCCATCCATGCAGACAAGCTGTTGGAATATCCATCCATGCAGACAGGCTGAGGGAATATCCATCCATGCAGACAAGCTAAGGGAATATGCATCCATGCAGACAAGCTGAGGGAATATCCATCCATGCAGACAAACGGAGGACATATCCATCCATGCAGACAAACTGAGGGAATATCGATCCATGCAGACAAGCTGGGGGAATATCCCTCCATGCAGACAAGCTGAGGACATATCCATCCATGCAGATAAACTGTGGGAATATCCATCCTTGCGGACAAGCTGAGGACATATCCATCAATGCTGACAAACTGAGGGAATATCCATCCATGCAGACAATTTGAGAGAATATCCATCCATGCAGACAAGCTGAGGGCATATCCATCCATGCAGACAAGCGGAGGACATATCCATCCATGCAGACAAGCTGAGGGAATATCCATCCATGCAGACAAGCTGTGGGAATATCCATCCATGCAGACAAGTTGAGGGGATATCCATCCATGCAGACAAGCTGTGGGAATATCCATCCATGCAGACAAGCGGAGGACATATCCATCCATGCAGACAAGCTGAGGGAATATCCATCCATGCAGACAAACTGAGGGAATATCCATCCATGCAGACAAATGGAAGACATATCCATCCATGCAGACAAACTGAGGGAATATCCATCCATGCAGACAAACAGGGAATATCCATCCATGCAGACAAGCTGTGGGAATTTCCATCCATGCAGACAAACTGAGGGAATATCCATCCATGCAGACAAGCTGTGGGAATATTCATCCATGCAGACAAGCGGAGGACATATCCATCCATGCAGACAAGCTGAGGGAATAGCCATCCATGCAGACAAACTGAGGGAATATCTATCCATGCAGACAAGCTGTGGGAATATCCATCCATGCAGACAAGCGGAGGACATAACCATCCATGCAGCCAAGCTGTGGGCATATCCATCCATGCAGACAAGTGGAGGACATAGCCATCCATGCAGACAAGCTGAGGGCATATCCATCCATGCAGACAAGCTGTGGGAATATCCATCCATGCAGACAAGCTGAGGGAATATCCATCCATGCAGACAAGCTGAGGGAATATCCATCCATGCAGACAAGCTGAGGGAATATCCATCCATGCAGACAAGCTGTGGGAATATCCATCCATGCAGACAAGCTGAGGGAATATCCATCCATGCAGATTAGCTGTGGGAATATCCATCCATGCAGACAAGCTGTGGGAATATCCATCCATGCGGACAAACTGTGGGAATATCCATCCATGCGGACAAACTGAGGGCATATCCATCCATGCAGACAAGCTGAGGAAATATCCATCCATGCAGTCAAGCTGAGGACATATCCATCCATGCAGACAAGCTGTGGTAATACCCATCCATGCAGACAAGCTGTGGGAATACCCATCCATGCAGACAAGCGGAGGACATATCCATCCATGCAGACAAGCTGTGGGAATATCCATCCATGCAGACAAGCTGTAGGAATATCCATCCTTGCAGACAAGCTGAGGGAATATCCATCCTTGCAGACAAGCTGAGGGAATATCCATCCATGCAGACAAGCTGAGGGAATATGCATCCATGCAGACAAGCTGAGGGAATATCCATCCATGCAGACAAACGGAAGACATATCCATCCATGCAGACAAGCTGAGGGAATATCCATCCATGCAGACAAGCTGTGGGCATATCCATCCATGCAGACAAGTGGAGGACATAGCCATCCATGCAGACAAGCTGAGGGCATATCCATCCATGCAGACAAGCTGTGGGAATATCCATCCATGCAGACAAGCTGAGGGAATATCCATCCATGCAGACAAGCTGAAGGAATATCCATCCATGCAGACAAGCTGAGGGAATATCCATCCATGCAGACAAGCTGTGGGAATATCCATCCATGCAGACAAGCTGAGGGAATATCCATCCATGCAGATAAGCTGTGGGAATATCCATCCATGCAGACAAGCTGTGGGAATATCCATCCATGCGGACAAACTGTGGGAATATCCATCCATGCGGACAAACTGAGGGCATATCCATCCATGCAGACAAGCTGAGGGAATATCCATCCATGCAGTCAAGCTGAGGACATATCCATCCATGCAGACAAGCTGTGGGAATACCCATCCATGCAGACAAGCTGTGGGAATACACATCCATGCAGACAAGCGGAGGACATATCCATCCATGCAGACAAGCTGTGGGAATATCCATCCATGCAGACAAGCTGTGGGAATATCCATCCTTGCAGACAAGCTGAGGGAATATCCATCCTTGCAGACAAGCTGAGGGAATATCCATCCATGCGGACACACTGTGGGAATATCCATCCATGCGGACAAACTGAGGGCATATCCATCCATGCAGACAAGCTGAGGGAATATCCATCCATGCAGTCAAGCTGAGGACATATCGATCCATGCAGACAAGCTGTGGGAATACCCATCCATGCAGACAAGCTGTGGGAATACCCATCCATGCAGACAAGCGGAGGACATATCCATCCATGCAGACAAGCTGTGGGAATATCCATCCATGCAGACAAGCTGTGGGAATATCCATCCTTGCAGACAAGCTGAGGGAATATCCATCCTTGCAGACAAGCTGAGGGAATATCCATCGATGCAGACCAGCTGTGGGAATATCCATCCATGCAGACAAGCTGTGGGAATATCCATCCATGCAGACAAACAGGGAATATCCAGCCATGCAGACAAACTGAGGGAATATCCATCCATGCAGACAAGCTGTGGGAATATCCATCCATGCAGACAAGCTGTGGGAATATCCATCCATGCAGACAAACTGAGGGAATATCCATCCGTGCAGACAAGCTGAGGGAATATCCATCGATGCAGACAAGTTGTGGGAATACCCATCCATGCAGACAAGCTGTGGGAATATCCATCCTTGCAGACAAGTTGAGGGAATATCCATCCTTGCAGACAAGCTGAGGGAATATCCATCGATGCAGACAAGCTGTAGGAATATCCATCCTTGCAGACAAGCTGAGGGAATATCCATCCTTGCAGACAACCTGAGGGAATATCCATCGATGCAGACAAGCTGTGGGAATATCCATCCACGCAGATAAGCTGTGGGAATATCGATCCATGCAGACAAACAGCGAATATCGATCCATGCAGACAAGCTGAGGGAATATCCCTCCATGCAGACAAGCTGAGGACATATCCATCCATGCAGATAAACTGAGGGAATATCCATCCATGCGGACAAGCTGAGGACATATCCATCAATGCTGACAAACTGAGGGAATATCCATCCATGCAGACAAGTTGAGAGAATATCCATCCATGCAGACAAGCTGAGGGCATATCCATCCATGCAGACAAGCGGAGGACATATCCATCCATGCAGACAAGCTGAGGGAATATCCATCCATGCAGACAAGCTGTGGGAATATCCATCCATGCAGACAAGTTGAGGGGATATCTGTTCATGCAGACAAACTGAGGGCATATCCATCCATGCAGACAAGCTGAGGGAATATCCATCCATGCAGTCAAGCTGAGGACATATCCATCTATGCAGACAAGCTGAGGGCATATCCATCCATGCAGACAAGCTGATGGAATATCCATCCATGCAGTCAAGCTGAGGACATATCCATCTATGCAGACAAGCTGTGGGAATACCCATCCATGCAGACAAGCTGTGGGAATACCCATCCATGCAGACAAGCTGTGGGAATACCCATCCATGCAGACAAGCGGAGGACATATCCATCCATGCAGACAAGCTGTGGGAATATCCATCGTTGCAGACAAGCTGAGGGAATATCCATCGTTGCAGACAAGCTGAGGGAATATCCATCCATGCAGACAAGCTGTGGGAATATCCATCCATGCAGACAAGCTGTGGGAATATCCATCCATGCAGACAAACTGAGGGAATATCCATCCATGCAGACAAACTGAGGAAATATCCATCCATGCAGACAAGCTGTGGGAATATCCATCCATGCAGACAAGCTGTGGGAATATCCATCCATGCAGACAAATTGAGGGAATATCCATCCATGCAGACAAACTGAGGGAATATCCATCCATGCAGACAAACTGATGGAATATCCATCCATGCAGACAAACTGACAGAATATCCATCCATGCAGACAAGCTGTGGGAATATCCATCCATGCAGACAAACTGAGGGAATATCCATCCATGCAGACAAGCTGTTGGAATATCCATCCATGCAGACAGGCTGAGGGAATATCCATCCATGCAGACAAGCTAAGGGAATATGCATCCATGCAGACAAGCTGAGGGAATATCCATCCATGCAGACAAACGGAGGACATATCCATCCATGCAGACAAACTGAGGGAATATCGATCCATGCAGACAAGCTGGGGGAATATCCCTCCATGCAGACAAGCTGAGGACATATCCATCCATGCAGATAAACTGTGGGAATATCCATCCTTGCGGACAAGCTGAGGACATATCCATCAATGCTGACAAACTGAGGGAATATCCATCCATGCAGACAATTTGAGAGAATATCCATCCATGCAGACAAGCTGAGGGCATATCCATCCATGCAGACAAGCGGAGGACATATCCATCCATGCAGACAAGCTGAGGGAATATCCATCCATGCAGACAAGCTGTGGGAATATCCATCCATGCAGACAAGTTGAGGGGATATCCATCCATGCAGACAAGCTGTGGGAATATCCATCCATGCAGACAAGCGGAGGACATATCCATCCATGCAGACAAGCTGAGGGAATATCCATCCATGCAGACAAACTGAGGGAATATCCATCCATGCAGACAAATGGAAGACATATCCATCCATGCAGACAAACTGAGGGAATATCCATCCATGCAGACAAACAGGGAATATCCATCCATGCAGACAAGCTGTGGGAATATCCATCCATGCAGACAAACTGAGGGAATATCCATCCATGCAGACAAGCTGTGGGAATATTCATCCATGCAGACAAGCGGAGGACATATCCATCCATGCAGACAAGCTGAGGGAATAGCCATCCATGCAGACAAACTGAGGGAATATCTATCCATGCAGACAAGCTGTGGGAATATCCATCCATGCAGACAAGCGGAGGACATAACCATCCATGCAGACAAGCTGAGGGCATATCCATCCATGCAGACAAACTGAGGGAATATCCATCCATGCAGACAAACTGAGGGAATATCCATCCATGCAGACAAGCTGAGGGAATATGCAGACAAGCGGAGGACATATCCATCCATGCAGACAAGCTGAGGGAATATCCATCCCTGCAGACAAGCTGTGGGAATATCCATCCATGCAGAGAAGCGGAGGACATATCCATCCATGCAGACAAGCAGAGGGAATAGCCATCCATGCAGACAAACTGAGGGAATATCTATCCATGCAGACAAGCTGTGGGAATATCCATCCATGCAAACAAGCGGAGGACATAACCATCCATGCAGACAAGCTGAGGGCATATCCATCCATGCAGACAAACTGAGGGAATATCCATCCATGCAGACAAACTGAGGGAATATCCATCCATGCAGACAAGCTGAGGGAATATGCAGACAAGCGGAGGACATATCCATCCATGCAGACAAGCTGAGGGAATATCCATCCCTGCAGACAAGCTGTGGGAATATCCATCCATGCAGACAAGCGGAGGACATATCCATCCATGCAGACAAGCTGTGGGAATATCCATCCATGCAGACAAGCTGTGGGAATATCCATCCTTGCAGACAAGCTGAGGGCATATCCATCCATGCAGACAAACTGAGGGAATATCCATCCATGCAGACAAACTGAGGGAATATCCATCCATGCAGACAAGCTCAGGGAATATGCAGACAAGCGGAGGACATATCCATCCATGCAGACAAGCTCGGGGAATATCCATCCATGCAGACAAACTGAGGGAATATCTATCCATGCAGACAAGCTGTGGGAATAGTCATCCATGCAGACAAGCTGAGGGAATATCCATCCATGCAGACAAGCTGTGGGAATATCCATCCATGCAGTCAAGCGGAGGACATATCCATCCATGCAGACAAGCTGAGGGAATATCCATCCATGCAGACAAACTGAGGGAATATCCATCCATGCAGCCAAGCTGTGGGCATATCCATCCATGCAGACAAGTGGAGGACATAGCCATCCATGCAGACAAGCTGAGGGCATATCCATCCATGCAGACAAGCTGTGGGAATATCCATCCATGCAGACAAACTGAGGGAATATCCATCCATGCAGACAAGCTGAGGGAATATCCATCCATGCAGACAAGCTGAGGGAATATCCATCCATGCAGACAAGCTGTGGGAATATCCATCCATGCAGACAAGCTGAGGGAATATCCATCCATGCAGATTAGCTGTGGGAATATCCATCCATGCAGACAAGCTGTGGGAATATCCATCCATGCGGACAAACTGTGGGAATATCCATCCATGCGGACAAACTGAGGGCATATCCATCCATGCAGACAAGCTGAGGAAATATCCATCCATGCAGTCAAGCTGAGGACATATCCATCCATGCAGACAAGCTGTGGTAATACCCATCCATGCAGACAAGCTGTGGGAATACCCATCCATGCAGACAAGCGGAGGACATATCCATCCATGCAGACAAGCTGTGGGAATATCCATCCATGCAGACAAGCTGTAGGAATATCCATCCTTGCAGACAAGCTGAGGGAATATCCATCCTTGCAGACAAGCTGAGGGAATATCCATCCATGCAGACAAGCTGAGGGAATATGCATCCATGCAGACAAGCTGAGGGAATATCCATCCATGCAGACAAACGGAAGACATATCCATCCATGCAGACAAGCTGAGGGAATATCCATCCATGCAGACAAGCTGTGGGCATATCCATCCATGCAGACAAGTGGAGGACATAGCCATCCATGCAGACAAGCTGAGGGCATATCCATCCATGCAGACAAGCTGTGGGAATATCCATCCATGCAGACAAGCTGAGGGAATATCCATCCATGCAGACAAGCTGAAGGAATATCCATCCATGCAGACAAGCTGAGGGAATATCCATCCATGCAGACAAGCTGTGGGAATATCCATCCATGCAGACAAGCTGAGGGAATATCCATCCATGCAGATAAGCTGTGGGAATATCCATCCATGCAGACAAGCTGTGGGAATATCCATCCATGCGGACAAACTGTGGGAATATCCATCCATGCGGACAAACTGAGGGCATATCCATCCATGCAGACAAGCTGAGGGAATATCCATCCATGCAGTCAAGCTGAGGACATATCCATCCATGCAGACAAGCTGTGGGAATACCCATCCATGCAGACAAGCTGTGGGAATACACATCCATGCAGACAAGCGGAGGACATATCCATCCATGCAGACAAGCTGTGGGAATATCCATCCATGCAGACAAGCTGTGGGAATATCCATCCTTGCAGACAAGCTGAGGGAATATCCATCCTTGCAGACAAGCTGAGGGAATATCCATCCATGCGGACACACTGTGGGAATATCCATCCATGCGGACAAACTGAGGGCATATCCATCCATGCAGACAAGCTGAGGGAATATCCATCCATGCAGTCAAGCTGAGGACATATCGATCCATGCAGACAAGCTGTGGGAATACCCATCCATGCAGACAAGCTGTGGGAATACACATCCATGCAGACAAGCGGAGGACATATCCATCCATGCAGACAAGCTGTGGGAATATCCATCCATGCAGACAAGCTGTGGGAATATCCATCCTTGCAGACAAGCTGAGGGAATATCCATCCTTGCAGACAAGCTGAGGGAATATCCATCCATGCGGACACACTGTGGGAATATCCATCCATGCGGACAAACTGAGGGCATATCCATCCATGCAGACAAGCTGAGGGAATATCCATCCATGCAGTCAAGCTGAGGACATATCGATCCATGCAGACAAGCTGTGGGAATACCCATCCATGCAGACAAGCTGTGGGAATACCCATCCATGCAGACAAGCGGAGGACATATCCATCCATGCAGACAAGCTGTGGGAATATCCATCCATGCAGACAAGCTGTGGGAATATCCATCCTTGCAGACAAGCTGAGGGAATATCCATCCTTGCAGACAAGCTGAGGGAATATCCATCGATGCAGACCAGCTGTGGGAATATCCATCCATGCAGACAAGCTGTGGGAATATCCATCCATGCAGACAAACAGGGAATATCCAGCCATGCAGACAAACTGAGGGAATATCCATCCATGCAGACAAGCTGTGGGAATATCCATCCATGCAGACAAGCTGTGGGAATATCCATCCATGCAGACAAACTGAGGGAATATCCATCCGTGCAGACAAGCTGAGGGAATATCCATCGATGCAGACAAGCTGTGGGAATACCCATCCATGCAGACAAGCTGTGGGAATATCCATCCTTGCAGACAAGTTGAGGGAATATCCATCCTTGCAGACAAGCTGAGGGAATATCCATCGATGCAGACAAGCTGTAGGAATATCCATCCTTGCAGACAAGCTGAGGGAATATCCATCCATGCAGACAAGCTGAGGGAATATCCATCCATGCAGACAAGCTGTGGGAATATCCATCCATGCAGACAAGTTGAGGGGATATCCGTTCATGCAGACAAACTGAGGGCATATCCATCCATGCAGACAAGCTGAGGGAATATCCATCCATGCAGTCAAGCTGAGGACATATCCATCTATGCAGACAAGCTGAGGGCATATCCATCCATGCAGACAAGCTGAGGGAATATCCATCCATGCAGTCAAGCTGAGGACATATCCATCTATGCAGACAAGCTGTGGGAATACCCATCCATGCAGACAAGCTGTGGGAATACCCATCCATGCAGACAAGCTGTGGGAATACCCATCCATGCAGACAAGCGGAGGACATATCCATCCATGCAGACAAGCTGTGGGAATATCCATCGTTGCAGACAAGCTGAGGGAATATCCATCGTTGCAGACAAGCTGAGGGAATATCCATCCATGCAGACAAGCTGTGGGAATATCCATCCATGCAGACAAGCTGTGGGAATATCCATCCATGCAGACAAACTGAGGGAATATCCATCCATGCAGACAAACTGAGGGAATATCCATCCATGCAGACAAGCTGTGGGAATATCCATCCATGCAGACAAGCTGTGGGAATATCCATCCATGCAGACAAATTGAGGGAATATCCATCCATGCAGACAAACTGAGGGAATATCCATCCATGCAGACAAACTGAGGGAATATCCATCCATGCAGACAAACTGACAGAATATCCATCCATGCAGACAAGCTGTGGGAATATCCATCCATGCAGACAAACTGAGGGAATATCCATCCATGCAGACAAGCTGTGGGAATATCCATCCATGCAGACAAGCTGAGGGGATATCCATCCATGCAGACAAGCTGAGGGAATATCCATCCATGCAGACAAGCTGAGGGAATATCCATCAATGCAGACAAGCTGTGGAAATATCCATCCATGCAGACAAACTGAGGGCATATCCGTCCATGCAGACAAGCTGAGGGAATATCCATCCATGCAGACAAGCGGAGGACATATCCTTCCATGCAGACAAGCTGAGGGAATATCCATCCATGCAGACAAACTGAGGGAATATCCATCCATGCAGACAAACTGAGGGAATATCCATCCATGCAGACAAACAGGGAATATCCATCCATGCAGACAAGCTGTGGGAATATCCATCCATGCAGACAAAATGAGGGAATATCCATTCATGCAGACAAGTTGAAGTGATATCCATCCATGCAGAGAAGCTGAGGGAATATCCATCCATGCAGACAAGCTGTGGGAATATCCATCCATGCAGACAAGCGGAGGACATATCCATCCATGCAGACAAGCTGAGGGAATATCCATCCATGCAGACAAACTGAGGGAATATCTATCCATGTAGACAAGCTGTGGGAATATCCATCCATGCAGACAAGCGGAGGACATAACCATCCATGCAGACAAGCTGAGGGCATATCCATCCATGCAGACAAACTGAGGGAATATCCATCCATGCAGACAAACTGAGGGAATATCCATCCATGCAGACAAGCTTAGGGAATATCCAACCATGCAGACAAGCGGAGGACATATCCATCCATGCAGACAAGCTGAGGGAATATCCATCCATGCAGACAAACTGAGGGAATATCTATCCATGCAGACAAGCTGTGGGAATATCCATCCATGCAGACAAGCTGAGGGAATATCCATCCATGCAGACAAGCTGTGGGAATATCCATCCATGCAGACAAGCGGAGGACATATCCATCCATGCAGACAAGCTGAGGGAATATCCATCCATGCAGACAAACTGAGGGAATATCTATCCATGCAGACAAGCTGTGGGAATATCCATCCATGCAGACAAGCGGAGCACATAACCATCCATGCAGACAAGCTGAGGGAATATCCATCCATGCAGACAAACTGAGGGAATATCTATCCATGCAGACAAGCTGAGGGAATATCCATCCATGCAGACAAGCTGTGGGAATATCCATCCATGCAGACAAGCGGAGGACATATCCATCCATGCAGACAAGCTGAGGGAATATCCATCCATGCAGACAAACTGAGGGAATATCTATCCATGCAGGCAAGCTGTGGGAATATCCATCCATGCAGACAAGCGGAGCACATAACCATCCATGCAGACAAGCTGAGGGAATATCCATCCATGCAGACAAACTGAGGGAATATGCAGACAAGCTGAGGGAATATCCATCCATGCAGACAAGCGGAGGACATATCCATCCATGAAGACAAGCTGAGGGAATATCCATCCATGCAGACAAACTGAGGGAATATCTATCCATGCAGACAAGCTGTGGGAATATCCATCCTTGCAGACAAGCTGAGGGAATATCCCTCCATGCAGACAAGCTGAGGGAATATCCATCCATGCAGACAAGCTGTGGGAATATCCATCCATGCAGACAAGTTGAGGGGATATCCGTTCATGCAGACAAACTGAGGGCATATCCATCCATGCAGACAAGCTGAGGGAATATCCATCCATGCAGTCAAGCTGAGGACATATCCATCTATGCAGACAAGCTGAGGGCATATCCATCCATGCAGACAAGCTGAGGGAATATCCATCCATGCAGTCAAGCTGAGGACATATCCATCTATGCAGACAAGCTGTGGGAATACCCATCCATGCAGACAAGCTGTGGGAATACCCATCCATGCAGACAAGCTGTGGGAATACCCATCCATGCAGACAAGCGGAGGACATATCCATCCATGCAGACAAGCTGTGGTAATATCCATCGTTGCAGACAAGCTGAGGGAATATCCATCGTTGCAGACAAGCTGAGGGAATATCCATCCATGCAGACAAGCTGTGGGAATATCCATCCATGCAGACAAGCTGTGGGAATATCCATCCATGCAGACAAACTGAGGGAATATCCATCCATGCAGACAAACTGAGGGAATATCCATCCATGCAGACAAGCTGTGGGAATATCCATCCATGCAGACAAGCTGTGGGAATATCCATCCATGCAGACAAATTGAGGGAATATCCATCCATGCAGACAAACTGAGGGAATATCCATCCATGCAGACAAACTGAGGGAATATCCATCCATGCAGACAAACTGACAGAATATCCATCCATGCAGACAAGCTGTGGGAATATCCATCCATGCAGACAAACTGAGGGAATATCCATCCATGCAGACAAGCTGTGGGAATATCCATCCATGCAGACAAGCTGAGGGGATATCCATCCATGCAGACAAGCTGAGGGAATATCCATCCATGCAGACAAGCTGAGGGAATATCCATCAATGCAGACAAGCTGTGGAAATATCCATCCATGCAGACAAACTGAGGGCATATCCGTCCATGCAGACAAGCTGAGGGAATATCCATCCATGCAGACAAGCGGAGGACATATCCTTCCATGCAGACAAGCTGAGGGAATATCCATCCATGCAGACAAACTGAGGGAATATCCATCCATGCAGACAAACTGAGGGAATATCCATCCATGCAGACAAACAGGGAATATCCATCCATGCAGACAAGCTGTGGGAATATCCATCCATGCAGACAAAATGAGGGAATATCCATTCATGCAGACAAGTTGAAGTGATATCCATCCATGCAGAGAAGCTGAGGGAATATCCATCCATGCAGACAAGCTGTGGGAATATCCATCCATGCAGACAAGCGGAGGACATATCCATCCATGCAGACAAGCTGAGGGAATATCCATCCATGCAGACAAACTGAGGGAATATCTATCCATGTAGACAAGCTGTGGGAATATCCATCCATGCAGACAAGCGGAGGACATAACCATCCATGCAGACAAGCTGAGGGCATATCCATCCATGCAGACAAACTGAGGGAATATCCATCCATGCAGACAAACTGAGGGAATATCCATCCATGCAGACAAGCTTAGGGAATATCCAACCATGCAGACAAGCGGAGGACATATCCATCCATGCAGACAAGCTGAGGGAATATCCATCCATGCAGACAAACTGAGGGAATATCTATCCATGCAGACAAGCTGTGGGAATATCCATCCATGCAGACAAGCTGAGGGAATATCCATCCATGCAGACAAGCTGTGGGAATATCCATCCATGCAGACAAGCGGAGGACATATCCATCCATGCAGACAAGCTGAGGGAATATCCATCCATGCAGACAAACTGAGGGAATATCTATCCATGCAGACAAGCTGTGGGAATATCCATCCATGCAGACAAGCGGAGCACATAACCATCCATGCAGACAAGCTGAGGGAATATCCATCCATGCAGACAAACTGAGGGAATATCTATCCATGCAGACAAGCTGAGGGAATATCCATCCATGCAGACAAGCTGTGGGAATATCCATCCATGCAGACAAGCGGAGGACATATCCATCCATGCAGACAAGCTGAGGGAATATCCATCCATGCAGACAAACTGAGGGAATATCTATCCATGCAGGCAAGCTGTGGGAATATCCATCCATGCAGACAAGCGGAGCACATAACCATCCATGCAGACAAGCTGAGGGAATATCCATCCATGCAGACAAACTGAGGGAATATGCAGACAAGCTGAGGGAATATCCATCCATGCAGACAAGCGGAGGACATATCCATCCATGAAGACAAGCTGAGGGAATATCCATCCATGCAGACAAACTGAGGGAATATCTATCCATGCAGACAAGCTGTGGGAATATCCATCCATGCAGACAAGCTGTGGGAATATCCATCCATGCAGACAAGTGGAGGACATAGCCATCCATGCAGACAAGCTGTGGGAATATCCATCCATGCAGACAAGCTGAGGGGATATCCATCCATGCAGACAAGCTGAGGGAATATCCATCCATGCAGACAAGCTGAGGGAATATCCATCAATGCAGACAAGCTGTGGGAATATCCATCCATGCAGACAAACTGAGGGCATATCCGTCCATGCAGACAAGCTGAGGGAATATCCATCCATGCAGACAATCGGAGGACATATCCTTCCATGCAGACAAGCTGAGGGAATATCCATCCATGCAGACAAACTGAGGGAATATCCATCCATGCAGACAAACTGAGGGAATATCCATCCGTGCAGACAAACAGGGAATATCCATCCATGCAGACAAGCTGTGGGAATATCCATCCATGCAGACAAAATGAGGGAATATCCATTCATGCAGACAAGTTGAAGGGATATCCATCCATGCAGACAAGCTGAGGGAATATCCATCCATGCAGACAAGCTGTGGGAATATCCATCCATGCAGACAAGCGGAGGACATATCCATCCATGCAGACAAGCTGAGGGAATATCCATCCATGCAGACAAGCGGAGGACATATCCATCCATGCAGACAAGCTGAGGGAATATCCATCCATGCAGACAAACTGAGGGAATATCTATCCATGCAGACAAGCTGTGGGAATATCCATCCATGCAGACAAGCGGAGGACATAGCCATCCATGCAGACAAGCTGTGGGAATATCCATCCATGCAGACAAATTGAGGGAATATCCATCCATGCAGACAAACTGAGGGAATATCCATCCATGCAGACAAACTGACAGAATATCCATCCATGCAGACAAGCTGTGGGAATATCCATCCATGCAGACAAATTGAGAGAATATCCATCCATGCAGACAAGCTGTGGGAATATCCATCCATGCAGACAAACTCAGGGAATATCTATCCATGCAGACAAACTGTGGGAATATGCAGACAAGCTGTGGGAATATCCATCCATGCAGACAAGCTGAGGGAATATCCATCCATGCAGACATGCTGAATGCATATCCATCCATGCAGACAGGCTGAGGGAATATCCATCCATGCAGACAAGCTGAGGGAATATGCATCCATGCAGACAAGCTGAGGGAATATCCATCCATGCAGACAAACGGAGGACATATCCATCCATGCAGACAAACTGAGGGAATATCCATCCATGCAGACAAGCTGTGGGAATATCCATCCATGCAGACAAGCTGTGGGAATATCCATCCATGCAGACAAATTGAGGGAATATTCATCCATGCAGACAAACTGAGGGAATATCCATCCATGCAGACAAACTGACAGAATATCCATCCATGCAGACAAGCTGTGGGAATATCCATCCATGCAGACAAATTGAGAGAATATCCATCCATGCAGACAAGCTGTGGGAATATCCATCCATGCAGACAAGCCGAGGGAATATCTATCCATGCAGACAAACTGTGGGAATATGCAGACAGGCTGTGGGAATATCCATCCATGCAGACAAGCTGAGGGAATATCCATCCATGCAGACATGCTGAATGCATATCCATCCATGCAGACAAACTGAGGGAATATCCATCCATGCAGACAAGCTGAGGGGATATCCATCCATGCAGACAAGCTGAGGGAATATCCATCCATGCAGACATGCTGAGGGAATATCCATCAATGCAGACAAGCTGTGGGAATATCCATCCATGCAGACAAACTGAGGGCATATCCGTCCATGCAGACAAGCTGAGGGAATATCCATCCATGCAGACAATCGGAGGACATATCCTTCCATGCAGACAAGCTGAGGGAATATCCATCCATGCAGACAAACTGAGGGAATATCCATCCATGCAGACAAACTGAGGGAATATCCATCCGTGCAGACAAACAGGGAATATCCATCCATGCAGACAAGCTGTGGGAATATCCATCCATGCAGACAAAATGAGGGAATATCCATTCATGCAGACAAGTTGAAGGGATATCCATCCATGCAGACAAGCTGAGGGAATATCCATCCATGCAGACAAGCTGTGGGAATATCCATCCATGCAGACAAGCGGAGGACATATCCATCCATGCAGACAAGCTGAGGGAATATCCACCCATGCAGACAAGCGGAGGACATATCCATCCATGCAGACAAGCTGAGGGAATATCCATCCATGCAGACAAACTGAGGGAATATCTATCCATGCAGACAAGCTGTGGGAATATCCATCCATGCAGACAAGCGGAGGACATAGCCATCCATGCAGACAAGCTGTGGGAATATCCATCCATGCAGACAAATTGAGGGAATATCCATCCATGCAGACAAACTGAGGGAATATCCATCCATGCAGACAAACTGACAGAATATCCATCCATGCAGACAAGCTGTGGGAATATCCATCCATGCAGACAAATTGAGAGAATATCCATCCATGCAGACAAGCTGTGGGAATATCCATCCATGCAGACAAACTCAGGGAATATCTATCCATGCAGACAAACTGTGGGAATATGCAGACAAGCTGTGGGAATATCCATCCATGCAGACAAGCTGAGGGAATATCCATCCATGCAGACATGCTGAATGCATATCCATCCATGCAGACAGGCTGAGGGAATATCCATCCATGCAGACAAGCTGAGGGAATATGCATCCATGCAGACAAGCTGAGGGAATATCCATCCATGCAGACAAACGGAGGACATATCCATCCATGCAGACAAACTGAGGGAATATCCATCCATGCAGACAAGCTGTGGGAATATCCATCCATGCAGACAAGCTGTGGGAATATCCATCCATGCAGACAAATTGAGGGAATATCCATCCATGCAGACAAACTGAGGGAATATCCATCCATGCAGACAAACATCGTCGTGTCGTG
>JAVVLW010000037.1:0-50000 GCA_034401795.1 Chaetoderma sp. LZ-2023a
TTAACGCGTAACTGTCTCAAGATATTGCGCTACCTTCATCTATTAACGCATAACTGTCTCAAGATATTGCGCTACCTTCATCATTAACGCGTAACCGTCTCAAGATATTGCGCTACCTTCATCTATTAATGCATAACTGTCTCAAGATATTGCGCTACCTTCATCTATTAACGCGTAACTGTCTCAAGATGTTGTGCTACCTTCATCATTAATGCGTAACTGTCTCAAGATATTGCGCTACCTTCATCTATTAACCCGTAACTGTCTCAAGATATTGCGCTACCTTCATCTATTAATGCGTAACTGTCTCAAGATATTGCGCTACCTTCATCTATTAATGCGTAACTGTCTCAAGATATTGCGCTACCTTCATCTATTAACCCGTAACTGTCTCAAGATGTTGTGCTACCTTCATCATTAATGCGTAACTGTCTCAAGATATTGCGCTACCTTCATCTATTAACCCGTAACTGTCTCAAGATATTGCGCTACCTTCATCTATTAATGCGTAACTGTCTCAAGATATTGCGCTACCTTCATCTATTAATGCGTAACTGTCTCAAGATATTGCGCTACCTTCATCTATTAACCCGTAACTGTCTCAAGATATTGCGCTACCTTCATCTATTAACCCGTAACTGTCTCAAGATATTGCGCTACCTTCACCTATTAATGCATAACTGTCTCAAGATATTGCGCTACCTTCATCTATTAACCCGTAACTGTCTCAAGATATTGCGCTACCTTCATCTATTAACGCGTAACTGTCTCAATATATTGTGCTACCTTCATCTATTAACCCGTAACTGTCTCAAGATATTGCGCTACCTTCATCTATTAACGCGTAACTGTCTCAAGATATTGCGCTACCTTCATCTATTAACGCATAACTGTCTCAAGATATTGCGCTACCTTCATCTATTAACGCGTAACTGTCTCAAGATATTGCGCTACCTTCATCTATTAACGCATAACTGTCTCAAGATATTGCGCTACCTTCATCATTAACGCATAACTGTCTCAAGATATTGCGCTACCTTCATCATTAACGCGTAACTGTCTCAAGATATTGCTCTACCTTCATCATTAACGCATAACTGTCTCAAGATATTGCGCTACCTTCATCTATTAACGCGTAACTGTCTCAAGATATTGCGCTACCTTCACCTATTAATGCATAACTGTCTCAAGATATTGCGCTACCTTCATCTATTAACCCGTAACTGTCTCAAGATATTGCGCTACCTTCATCTATTAACGCGTAACTGTCTCAATATATTGTGCTACCTTCATCTATTAACCCGTAACTGTCTCAAGATATTGCGCTACCTTCATCTATTAACGCGTAACTGTCTCAAGATATTGCGCTACCTTCATCTATTAACGCATAACTGTCTCAAGATATTGCGCTACCTTCATCTATTAACGCGTAACTGTCTCAAGATATTGCGCTACCTTCATCTATTAACGCATAACTGTCTCAAGATATTGCGCTACCTTCATCATTAACGCATAACTGTCTCAAGATATTGCGCTACCTTCATCATTAACGCGTAACTGTCTCAAGATATTGCTCTACCTTCATCATTAACGCATAACTGTCTCAAGATATTGCGCTACCTTCATCTATTAACGCGTAACTGTCTCAAGATATTGCGCTACCTTCATCTATTAACGCGTAACTGTCTCAAGATATTGCGCTACCTTCATCTATTAACCTGTAACTGTCTCAAGATATTGCGCTACCTTCATCTATTAACCCGTAACTGTCTCAAGATATTGCGCTACCTTCATCTATTAACCCGTAACTGTCTCAAGATATTGCGCTACCTTCATCTATTAATGCGTAACTGTCTCAAGATATTGCGCTACCTTCATCTATTAACGCGTAACTGTCTCAAGATAGTGCGCTACCTTGATCTATTAACGCGTAACTGTCTCAAGATATTGCGCTACCTTCATCTATTAACGCATAACTGTCTCAAGATATTGCGCTACCTTCATCTATTAACGTGTAACTGTCTCAAGATATTGCGCTACCTTCATCTATTAATGCGTAACTGTCTCAAGATATTGCGCTACCTTCATCTATTAATGCGTAACTGTCTCAAGATATTGCGCTACCTTCATCTATTAACCCGTAACTGTCTCAAGATATTGCGCTACCTTCATCTATTAACCCGTAACTGTCTCAAGATATTGCGCTACCTTCACCTATTAATGCATAACTGTCTCAAGATATTGCGCTACCTTCATCTATTAACCCGTAACTGTCTCAAGATATTGCGCTACCTTCATCTATTAACGCGTAACTGTCTCAATATATTGTGCTACCTTCATCTATTAACCCGTAACTGTCTCAAGATATTGCGCTACCTTCATCTATTAACGCGTAACTGTCTCAAGATATTGCGCTACCTTCATCTATTAACGCATAACTGTCTCAAGATATTGCGCTACCTTCATCTATTAACGCGTAACTGTCTCAAGATATTGCGCTACCTTCATCTATTAACGCATAACTGTCTCAAGATATTGCGCTACCTTCATCATTAACGCATAACTGTCTCAAGATATTGCGCTACCTTCATCATTAACGCGTAACTGTCTCAAGATATTGCGCTACCTTCATCATTAACGCATAACTGTCTCAAGATATTGCGCTACCTTCATCTATTAACGCGTAACTGTCTCAAGATATTGCGCTACCTTCATCTATTAACGCGTAACTGTCTCAAGATATTGCGCTACCTTCATCTATTAACCTGTAACTGTCTCAAGATATTGCGCTACCTTCATCTATTAACCCGTAACTGTCTCAAGATATTGCGCTACCTTCATCTATTAACCCGTAACTGTCTCAAGATATTGCGCTACCTTCATCTATTAATGCGTAACTGTCTCAAGATATTGCGCTACCTTCATCTATTAACGCGTAACTGTCTCAAGATAGTGCGCTACCTTGATCTATTAACGCGTAACTGTCTCAAGATATTGCGCTACCTTCATCTATTAACGCATAACTGTCTCAAGATATTGCGCTACCTTCATCTATTAACGTGTAACTGTCTCAAGATATTGCGCTACCTTCATCTATTAACGCGTAACTGTCTCAAGATATTGCGCTACCTTCATCTATTAACGCATAACTGTCTCAAGATATTGCGCTACCTTCATCATTAACGCATAACTGTCTCAAGATATTGCGCTACCTTCATCATTAATGCGTAACTGTCTCAAGATATTGCGCTACCTTCATCATTAACGCGTAACTGTCTCAAGATATTGCGCTACCTTCATCTATTAACGCGTAACTGTCTCAAGATATTGCGCTACCATCATCTATTAACCCGTAACTGTCTCAAGATATTGCGCTACCTTCATCTATTAACCCGTAACTGTCTCAAGATATTGCGCTACCTTCATCTATTAACGCATAACTGTCTCAAGATATTGCGCTACCTTCATCTATTAACGCGTAACTGTCTCAAGATATTGCGCTACATTCATCTATTAACGCGTAACTGTCTCAAGATATTGTGCTACCTTCATCTATTAACGTGTAACTGTCTCAAGATATTGCGCTACCTTCATCTATTAACGCGTAACTGTCTCAAGATATTGCGCTACCTTCATCTATTAACGCGTAACTGTCTCAAGATGTTGCGCTACCTTCATCATTAACGCGTAACTGTCTCAAGATATTGCGCTACCTTCATCTATTAACGCATAACTGTCTCAAGATATTGCGCTACCTTCATCTATTAACGCGTAACTGTCTAAAGATATTGCGCTACCTTCATCATTAACGCGTAACTGTCTCAAGATATTGCGCTACCTTTATCTATTAACGCGGAACTGTCTCAAGATAGTGCGCTACCTTCATCTATTAACGCGTAACTGTCTCAAGATATTGCGCTACCTTCATCTATTAACGCATAACTGTCTCAAGATATTGCGCTACCTTCATCTATTAACGTGTAACTGTCTCAAGATATTGCGCTACCTTCATCTATTAACGCGTAACTGTCTCAAGATATTGCGCTACCTTCATCTATTAACGCGTAACTGTCTCAAGATATTGCGCTACCTTCATCTATTAATGCGTAACTGTCTCGCTGCTGAAAGCCGGCTGACAATAATTTTAATGAGCAGAAATGAGTAACTTACTAAAATATTTTGAATACAATTTGACTGAATGTTGTTGGTGACAAATTGTTTTCAAAATAATTGGCATGTCCAGAGATATAAGCCCTGGAATATGTCATCTGTAAAAACTTAGCAGTAAGATGGTTAATGGTCAAGCTGAGCAAAACTGGCCTTTGAAATGGTCTTGATGTCTGGACATTTGCTTTGAAATGGTCTTGATGTCTGGACATTTGCTTTGAAATGGTCTTGATGTCTGGACATTTGCTTTGAAATGGTCTTGATGTCTGGACATTTGCTTTGAAATGGTCTTGATGTCTGGACATTTGCTTTGAAATGGTCTTGATGTCTGGACATTTGCTTTGAAATGGTCTTGATGTATGGACATTTGCTTTGAAATGGTCTTGATGTATGGACATTTGCTTTGAAATGGTCTTGATGTCTGGACAATTGCTTTGAAATGGTCTTGATGTATGGACATTTGCTTTGAAATGGTCTTGATGTATGGACATTTGCTTTGAAATGGTCTTGATGTATGGACATTTGCTTTGAAATGGTCTTGATGTATGGACATTAGCTTTGAAATGGTCTGGATGTATGGACATTTGCTTTGAAATGGTCTTGATGTATGGACATTTGCTTTGAAATGGTCTTGATGTATGGACATTTGCTTTGAAATGGTCTTGATGTATGGACATTTGCTTTGAAATGGTCTTGATGTATGGACATTTGCTTTGAAATGGTCTTGATGTATGGACATTTGCTTTGAAATGGTCTTGATGTATGGACATTTGCTTTGAAATGGTCTTGATGTATGGACATTTGCTTTGAAATGGTCTTGATGTATGGACATTTGCAGGCAGAGCGATTGCTATTCCACTATATACTCAACTAAGCGTTCACGGTCAACTTCATTGTCTATAGATGGTATGAAGAAAGTTGAAGTTTTGCTCATGACCTACAAATAGTGTAATGTCAGTCTGTCCATCAGACAGTTTGTCTGTCGGTCAAATTCTTTATACCACATCAAAGAATTCACCTTTCCAGAGTACCCACCCATCATATGACGTCATAATGAACTGCGTGATGTGTAGAATGACATCATAATGAATGATGTCGATAAGTACGTCACGAACGCATATTTGAAGACGGTCTATGCGTTGTTGTACAAATTGTTTGCTCTTACTATTTAATAAATATTCTGTTGAATATTTTGAAACTAATTGGATTGGGCGCTGTTGCTGCCATAGGCAGCAAAAGCACCCAGTCAAATTAGTTACAAAATATTCAACAGCTTCCCTGTATAGTTTTCAGGAAATTGATATCTAGGGCATTCGTGGATCGATCAATCCCAACACGGCGAGGTGTGGATGGAGCTTAGCTAGTGATGGGCGGGGCATAGCTAAAAATGGAAAGGTCCATTGTTATCTAATAGTTAGCGTGCACATGTTTACTGTGAAAGTTCCGCCCCAGTCTCTGTAGGTATTAGTAATGAAATAATGAATTTCTGTGTCAAATTTGTATTTACATTTTTATTTGAGACTCAACGGGTATTAACCGTCTGGCTGTCGAGTTTTGCAGACGACATATTCCAAGGTTATCTCTGGACCTACTAAATATTTTGAAAAGAAGTTGTTGGTGGCTAATAGGTGGCTAAGCCTCCAACAACTGTATTTTCAAAATATTCAGCAAGTCAAGAGTTTTTGCTCATTGAAATTATTGTCTGGTGGCTTGTAGCAGCGGGACACTTGTTATTATTTGTGCAATTCATATATTTGACAATAAATAAATAAATCGATTATGAATTTGTTTTTGTATTCATTTTAGTAGAATTGGACTGGTATTATGTGATTCCTGGTGGGTGTGTGGCAGAGTGGTTTCCAGAGCACTTCACTACTAGTAATCAGATGGCTTTGAAGCTTCATAGGTTAATCGAGCTAGGTCTGGTGAAAAACCTGTTGATTTGAATGATGATCCGAAATCCAAGATAGCCATCAGGCACCAGTGGCCATCTTAAAAATTGTTTTCTGTATGATATATTGCCATTCATTGGATCGCTTTGAAACTTCATAGGTTGATTGGACTCTATCTGGGGAACAAATCATTCAAAAATCGATGGTGACCTGAAATCAAAGATGGCCACTATTAGACAAAGTAATTCATCATGTCCAAGGAGATGCAATAGACGTGACTGTCATTGTTTTAACATCAAAACATAAGACAGTTCATATTCATTATGTGACATTGAGCAGATTGAAGAATTTATATGGTTTTAATATTCTTACTTTGCATGAAGACAAGATTTTTGTCAGTATCTCTGAGGTTAGAAATGCAATGGTTTTCGAGAGAATTGACATTTCCAGTAGGCTTGCGCGATTATTGCATTGAGTGATCGCAATTGATTTATAAAATATAATCGTGATTACTCGATTAATCAGCTTGGATACAAATTACCAAGACATAACAACAAAAGAATATCAACGGCGAAAATTGCAATGGTGTTTAGAAAAGTGCATTTACAAGGCAAAATTTTTGAAAATGTATCACAGGAATGCCTGGCTCGCTTCTCGAAAATATCCAGTAATACATTTAAAAAATAGTCTACTCTTGCCCTCAAATGGGCATACATTCACTAAGCAAAATGCCATTTTTCACGACCGATCGCATTAAAAAGTAATTGAAAGTTAGGTTTTGAAATATTTTATGCAATAGAAAATATTCACGATTATTCGATTATTTAATTTTTAATCATATAAATTCACGATTTAAAGCATAAACACGATTTTTTATTTTATCACGTAATCGTGCAAGCTTACTTTCCAGTTTATCTATCCGTCATATGGTGTCCTAATCAACTACGTGACGTTTAGGATGACGTCATCAATCACGTAGATAAGTATGTCACGAGCGCCTAATTGATGAGCGCGAGTGACTAAGCGTTGTTACATGATGTATATGTCTATTATTTAATACTGTTGATTTGACTGGCCGCTGTTGCTGCCATAGGGGCTTTACCTTATATCAAGTTTACCTTATACTTTTCTGGAAATTCACCTTTCCAGAGTACCCACCCATCATCTGACGTCATAATGAACTGCGCGATGTGTACAATGACATCATAATGAATGACATCATAATGAATGACGTCGATAAGTACGCCACGAACGCATATTTGAAGACGGTCTATACGTTGTTGTACACATTGTTTGCTTTTACTATTTAATAAATATACTGTTGAATATTTTGGAACTAATTTGACTGGGCGCTGTTGCTGCCATAGGCATCAACAGCACTCAGTCAAATTAGTTATAAAATATTCAACAGCTTCCCTGTATAATTTTCACGAAATTGATAGCTAGGGCATTCGGGGATCGATCAACCCCAACACGGCGAGGTGTGGGTGGAGCTTAGCTAGTGATGGGAGGGGCATAGCTACAAATGGAAAGGTCCATTGATAATCAGGGAGTTCATGGATCGATGAATCCCAACACGAGTGAGGTGTGGGTGGAGTTTAGATAGAGATGGGCGGGGCATAGCTAACAGTGGAAAGGGTCATTGCCTGAAACCAACATTGAAGTTTGCATACAATACTCCACACGTATTTAGAGAACTAATTTTGTAACCCTTCCGTCTAGTCTTATAGACCAAATCTGGATAAGATTACAAATATTATGCTAAATATTTTGAAACTAATTTGCCTGAAAATGACTCATGTTATTGGCAACAAAGTTGACAATTAGATTAGTTTCAGCATATTTAGCTTAGTGGGTCAGAAACGCATAACAACCGTGAATTTCAGGATTATTCAAAATGGCCACCACTGACTTAAAACTTATTAATTTCCAATGTCTACGAGCCATACATAATACTTGTGTATTCTGAACACAGAAATCAACCTACTATTGATTGCCTCAGCACTTCCAAAACAAGGAACAACATTCGACTTTTACTTTCTTGGATCTCGGGAATTCTAGAATACACAGAAAATTTGCATTTGTATGGGTCATAAATATTGGGAATTAGGTTCTATGTCGACGACATCCATTTCCAATAATGGGTGTCATTTGGATCCAGGGTGGGGAAGGGGTTGAGGTGTCGAAAAAGGTCCCATTGGAAATTCGATCAGCATGCATAATTTACTGTATATCTGTGTCAAGTTTCATGTTTTTATCCAGAAATGCACGACTATTATGCTTTGCTGTGAATTGGCTGTTGAGATATATTTTCGCTGGAACAGATTGCAAGATCATCAGCACATTATATATATATTATGATGTCATTCTACACATCACGCAGTTCATTATGACGTCATATGATGGGTGGGTACTCTGGAAAGGTGAATTCTTTGATGTGGTATAAAGAATTTGACCGACAGACAAACTATCTGATGGACAGACTGACATTACACTATTTGTAGGTCATGAGCAAAACTTCAACTTTCTTCATACCATCTATAGACAATGAAGTTGACCGTGAACGCTTAGTTGAGTATATAGTGGAATAGCAATCGCTCTGCCTGCAAATGTCCATACATCAAGACCATTTCAAAGCAAATGTCCATACATCAAGACCATTTCAAAGCAAATGTCCATACATCAAGACCATTTCAAAGCAAATGTCCATACATCAAGACCATTTCAAAACAAATGTCCATACATCAAGACCATTTCAAAGCAAATGTCCATACATCAAGACCATTTCAAAGCAAATGTCCATACATCAAGTCCATTTCAAAGCAAATGTCCATACATCAAGACCATTTCAAAGCAAATGTCCATACATCCAGACCATTTCAAAGCAAATGTCCATACATCAAGACCATTTCAAAGCAAATGTCCATACATCAAGACCATTTCAAAGCAAATGTCCATACATCAAGACCATTTCAAAGCAAATGTCCATACATCAAGACCATTTCAAAGCAATTGTCCAGACATCAAGACCATTTCAAAGCAAATGTCCATACATCAAGACCATTTCAAAGCAAATGTCCATACATCAAGACCATTTCAAAGCAAATGTCCAGACATCAAGACCATTTCAAAGCAAATGTCCAGACATCAAGACCATTTCAAAGCAAATGTCCAGACATCAAGACCATTTCAAAGCAAATGTCCAGACATCAAGACCATTTCAAAGCAAATGTCCAGACATCAAGACCATTTCAAAGCAAATGTCCAGACATCAAGACCATTTCAAAGGCCAGTTTTGCTCAGCTTGACCATTAACCATCTTACTGCTAAGTTTTTACAGATGACATATTCCAGGGCTTATATCTCTGGACATGCCAATTATTTTGAAAACAATTTGTCACCAACAACATTCAGTCAAATTCTATTCAAAATATTTTAGTAAGTTACTCATTTCTGCTCATTAAAATTATTGTCAGCCGGCTTTCAGCAGCGAGACAGTTACGCGTTAATAGATGAAGGTAGCGCAATATCTTGAGACAGTTACGTGTTAATAGATGAAGGTAGCGCAATATCTTGAGACAGTTACGCGTTAATAGATGAAGGTAGCGCAATATCTTGAGACAGTTACACGTTAATAGATGAAGGTAGCGCAATATCTTGAGACAGTTATGCGTTAATAGATGAAGGTAGCGCAATATCTTGAGACAGTTACGCGTTAATAGATGAAGGTAGCGCACTATCTTGAGACAGTTCCGCGTTAATAGATAAAGGTAACGCAATATCTTGAGACAGTTACGCGTTAATGATGAAGGTAGCGCAATATCTTTAGACAGTTACGCGTTAATAGATGAAGGTAGCGCAATATCCTGAGACAGTTATGCGTTAATAGATGAAGGTAGCGCAATATCTTGAGACAGTTACGCGTTAATGATGAAGGTAGCGCAACATCTTGAGACAGTTACGCGTGAATAGATGAAGGTAGCGCAATATCTTGAGACAGTTATGCGTTAATAGATGAAGGTAGCGCAATATCTTGAGACAGTTACACGTTAATAGATGAAGGTAGCACAATATCTTGAGACAGTTACGCGTTAATAGATGAAGGTAGCGCAATATCTTGAGACAGTTCCGCGTTAATAGATGAAGGTAGCGCAATATCTTGAGACAGTTATGCGTTAATAGATGAAGGTAGCGCAATATCTTGAGACAGTTACGGGTTAATAGATGAAGGTAGCGCAATATCTTGAGACAGTTACGGGTTAATAGATGAAGGTAGCGCAATATCTTGAGACAGTTACGCGTTAATAGATGAAGGTAGCGCAATATCTTGAGACAGTTACGCGTTAATAGATGAAGGTAGCGCAATATCTTGAGACAGTTACGCGTTAATGATGAAGGTAGCGCAATATCTTGAGACAGTTACGCGTTAATGATGAAGGTAGCGCAATATCTTGAGACAGTTATGCGTTAATGATGAAGGTAGCGCAATATCTTGAGACAGTTATGCGTTAATAGATGAAGGTAGCGCAATATCTTGAGACAGTTACGCGTTAATAGATGAAGGTAGCGCAATATCTTGAGACAGTTATGCGTTAATAGATGAAGGTAGCGCAATATCTTGAGACAGTTACGCGTTAATAGATGAAGGTAGCGCAATATCTTGAGACAGTTACGGGTTAATAGATGAAGGTAGCACAATATCTTGAGACAGTTACGCGTTAATAGATGAAGGTAGCGCAATATCTTGAGACAGTTACAGGTTAATAGATGAAGGTAGCGCAATATCTTGAGACAGTTATGCATTAATAGGTGACGGTAGCGCAATATCTTGAGACAGTTACGGGTTAATAGATGAAGGTAGCGCAATATCTTGAGACAGTTACGGGTTAATAGATGAAGGTAGCGCAATATCTTGAGACAGTTACGCATTAATAGATGAAGGTAGCGCAATATCTTGAGACAGTTACGCATTAATAGATGAAGGTAGCGCAATATCTTGAGACAGTTACGGGTTAATAGATGAAGGTAGCGCAATATCTTGAGACAGTTACGCATTAATGATGAAGGTAGCACAACATCTTGAGACAGTTACGCGTTAATAGATGAAGGTAGCGCAATATCTTGAGACAGTTACGCATTAATGATGAAGGTAGCGCAATATCTTGAGACAGTTATGCGTTAATGATGAAGGTAGCGCAATATCTTGAGACAGTTATGTGTTAATAGATGAAGGTAGCGCAATATCTTGAGACAGTTACGCGTTAATAGATGAAGGTAGCGCAATATCTTGAGACAGTTACGCGTTAATAGATGAAGGTAGCGCAATATCTTGAGACAGTTACACGTTAATAGATGAAGGTAGCGCAATATCTTGAGACAGTTATGCGTTAATAGATGAAGGTAGCGCAATATCTTGAGACAGTTACGCATTAATAGATCAAGGTAGCGCACTATCTTGAGACAGTTCCGCGTTAATAGATAAAGGTAGCGCAATATCTTGAGACAGTTACGCGTTAATGATGAAGGTAGCGCAATATCTTTAGACAGTTACGCGTTAATAGATGAAGGTAGCGCAATATCTTGAGACAGTTATGCGTTAATAGATGAAGGTAGCGCAATATCTTGAGACAGTTATGCGTTAATAGATGAAGGTAGCGCAATATCTTGAGACAGTTACGCGTTAATGATGAAGGTAGCGCAACATCTTGAGACAGTTACGCGTTAATAGATGAAGGTAGCGCAATATCTTGAGACAGTTACGCGTTAATAGATGAAGGTAGCGCAAAATCTTGGGACAGTTACACGTTAATAGATGAAGGTAGCACAATATCTTGAGACAGTTACGCGTTAATATATGAAGGTAGCGCAATATCTTGAGACAGTTACGCGTTAATAGATGAAGGTAGCGCAATATCTTGAGACAGTTATGCGTTAATAGATGAAGGTAGCGCAATATCTTGAGACAGTTACGGGTTAATAGATGAAGGTAGCGCAATATCTTGAGACAGTTACGGGTTAATAGATGAAGGTAGCGCAATATCTTGAGACAGTTACGCATTAATAGATGAAGGTAGCGCAATATCTTGAGACAGTTACGCGTTAATAGATGAAGGTAGCGCAATATCTTGAGACAGTTACGCGTTAATGATGAAGGTAGCGCAATATCTTGAGACAGTTACGCGTTAATGATGAAGGTAGCGCAATATCTTGAGACAGTTATGCGTTAATGATGAAGGTAGCGCAATATCTTGAGACAGTTATGCGTTAATAGATGAAGGTAGCGCAATATCTTGAGACAGTTACGCGTTAATAGATGAAGGTAGCGCAATATCTTGAGACAGTTACGCGTTAATGATGAAGGTAGCGCAATATCTTGAGACAGTTACGCATTAATGATGAAGGTAGCGCAATATCTTGAGACAGTTATGCGTTAATGATGAAGGTAGCGCAATATCTTGAGACAGTTATGTGTTAATAGATGAAGGTAGCGCAATATCTTGAGACAGTTACGCGTTAATAGATGAAGGTAGCGCAATATCTTGAGACAGTTACGCGTTAATAGATGAAGGTAGCGCAATATCTTGAGACAGTTACACGTTAATAGATGAAGGTAGCGCAATATCTTGAGACAGTTATGCGTTAATAGATGAAGGTAGCGCAATATCTTGAGACAGTTACGCGTTAATAGATCAAGGTAGCGCACTATCTTGAGACAGTTCCGCGTTAATAGATAAAGGTAGCGCAATATCTTGAGACAGTTACGCGTTAATGATGAAGGTAGCGCAATATCTTTAGACAGTTACGCGTTAATAGATGAAGGTAGCGCAATATCTTGAGACAGTTATGCGTTAATAGATGAAGGTAGCGCAATATCTTGAGACAGTTACGCGTTAATGATGAAGGTAGCGCAACATCTTGAGACAGTTACGCGTTAATAGATGAAGGTAGCGCAATATCTTGAGACAGTTACGCGTTAATAGATGAAGGTAGCGCAATATCTTGGGACAGTTACACGTTAATAGATGAAGGTAGCACAATATCTTGAGACAGTTACGCGTTAATAGATGAAGGTAGCGCAATATCTTGAGACAGTTACGGGTTAATAGATGAAGGTAGCACAATATCTTGAGACAGTTACGCGTTAATAGATGAAGGTAGCGCAATATCTTGAGACAGTTACAGGTTAATAGATGAAGGTAGCGCAATATCTTGAGACAGTTATGCATTAATAGGTGACGGTAGCGCAATATCTTGAGACAGTTACGGGTTAATAGATGAAGGTAGCGCAATATCTTGAGACAGTTACGGGTTAATAGATGAAGGTAGCGCAATATCTTGAGACAGTTACGCATTAATAGATGAAGGTAGCGCAATATCTTGAGACAGTTACGCATTAATAGATGAAGGTAGCGCAATATCTTGAGACAGTTACGGGTTAATAGATGAAGGTAGCGCAATATCTTGAGACAGTTACGCATTAATGATGAAGGTAGCACAACATCTTGAGACAGTTACGCGTTAATAGATGAAGGTAGCGCAATATCTTGAGACAGTTACGCATTAATGATGAAGGTAGCGCAATATCTTGAGACAGTTATGCGTTAATGATGAAGGTAGCGCAATATCTTGAGACAGTTATGTGTTAATAGATGAAGGTAGCGCAATATCTTGAGACAGTTACGCGTTAATAGATGAAGGTAGCGCAATATCTTGAGACAGTTACGCGTTAATAGATGAAGGTAGCGCAATATCTTGAGACAGTTACACGTTAATAGATGAAGGTAGCGCAATATCTTGAGACAGTTATGCGTTAATAGATGAAGGTAGCGCAATATCTTGAGACAGTTACGCGTTAATAGATCAAGGTAGCGCACTATCTTGAGACAGTTCCGCGTTAATAGATAAAGGTAGCGCAATATCTTGAGACAGTTACGCGTTAATGATGAAGGTAGCGCAATATCTTTAGACAGTTACGCGTTAATAGATGAAGGTAGCGCAATATCTTGAGACAGTTATGCGTTAATGATGAAGGTAGCGCAATATCTTGAGACAGTTATGTGTTAATAGATGAAGGTAGCGCAATATCTTGAGACAGTTACGCGTTAATAGATGAAGGTAGCGCAATATCTTGAGACAGTTACGCGTTAATAGATGAAGGTAGCGCAATATCTTGAGACAGTTACACGTTAATAGATGAAGGTAGCGCAATATCTTGAGACAGTTATGCGTTAATAGATGAAGGTAGCGCAATATCTTGAGACAGTTACGCGTTAATAGATCAAGGTAGCGCACTATCTTGAGACAGTTCCGCGTTAATAGATAAAGGTAGCGCAATATCTTGAGACAGTTACGCGTTAATGATGAAGGTAGCGCAATATCTTTAGACAGTTACGCGTTAATAGATGAAGGTAGCGCAATATCTTGAGACAGTTATGCGTTAATAGATGAAGGTAGCGCAATATCTTGAGACAGTTACGCGTTAATGATGAAGGTAGCGCAACATCTTGAGACAGTTACGCGTTAATAGATGAAGGTAGCGCAATATCTTGAGACAGTTACGCGTTAATAGATGAAGGTAGCGCAATATCTTGGGACAGTTACACGTTAATAGATGAAGGTAGCACAATATCTTGAGACAGTTACGCGTTAATAGATGAAGGTAGCGCAATATCTTGAGACAGTTACGCGTTAATAGATGAAGGTAGCGCAATATCTTGAGACAGTTATGCGTTAATAGATGAAGGTAGCGCAATATCTTGAGACAGTTACGGGTTAATAGATGAAGGTAGCGCAATATCTTGAGACAGTTACGCGTTAATAGATGAAGGTAGCGCAATATCTTGAGACAGTTACGGGTTAATAGATGAAGGTAGCGCAATATCTTGAGACAGTTACGCGTTAATAGATGAAGGTAGCGCAATATCTTGAGACAGTTACGCGTTAATAGATGAAGGTAGCGCAATATCTTGAGACAGTTACGCGTTAATGATGAAGGTAGCGCAATATCTTGAGACAGTTACGCGTTAATGATGAAGGTAGCGCAATATCTTGAGACAGTTATGCGTTAATGATGAAGGTAGCGCAATATCTTGAGACAGTTATGCGTTAATAGATGAAGGTAGCGCAATATCTTGAGACAGTTACGCGTTAATAGATGAAGGTAGCGCAATATCTTGAGACAGTTATGCGTTAATAGATGAAGGTAGCGCAATATCTTGAGACAGTTACGCGTTAATAGATGAAGGTAGCGCAATATCTTGAGACAGTTACGGGTTAATAGATGAAGGTAGCACAATATCTTGAGACAGTTACGCGTTAATAGATGAAGGTAGCGCAATATCTTGAGACAGTTACGGGTTAATAGATGAAGGTAGCGCAATATCTTGAGACAGTTATGCATTAATAGGTGACGGTAGCGCAATATCTTGAGACAGTTACGGGTTAATAGATGAAGGTAGCGCAATATCTTGAGACAGTTACGGGTTAATAGATGAAGGTAGCGCAATATCTTGAGACAGTTACGCATTAATAGATGAAAGTAGCGCAATATCTTGAGACAGTTACGCATTAATAGATGAAGGTAGCGCAATATCTTGAGACAGTTACGGGTTAATAGATGAAGGTAGCGCAATATCTTGAGACAGTTACGCATTAATGATGAAGGTAGCACAACATCTTGAGACAGTTACGCGTTAATAGATGAAGGTAGCGCAATATCTTGAGACAGTTACGCATTAATGATGAAGGTAGCGCAATATCTTGAGACAGTTATGCGTTAATGATGAAGGTAGCGCAATATCTTGAGACAGTTATGTGTTAATAGATGAAGGTAGCGCAATATCTTGAGACAGTTACGCGTTAATAGATGAAGGTAGCGCAATATCTTGAGACAGTTACGCGTTAATAGATGAAGGTAGCGCAATATCTTGAGACAGTTACACGTTAATAGATGAAGGTAGCGCAATATCTTGAGACAGTTATGCGTTAATAGATGAAGGTAGCGCAATATCTTGAGACAGTTACGCGTTAATAGATCAAGGTAGCGCACTATCTTGAGACAGTTCCGCGTTAATAGATAAAGGTAGCGCAATATCTTGAGACAGTTACGCGTTAATGATGAAGGTAGCGCAATATCTTTAGACAGTTACGCGTTAATAGATGAAGGTAGCGCAATATCTTGAGACAGTTATGCGTTAATAGATGAAGGTAGCGCAATATCTTGAGACAGTTACGCGTTAATGATGAAGGTAGCGCAACATCTTGAGACAGTTACGCGTTAATAGATGAAGGTAGCGCAATATCTTGAGACAGTTACGCGTTAATAGATGAAGGTAGCGCAATATCTTGGGACAGTTACACGTTAATAGATGAAGGTAGCACAATATCTTGAGACAGTTACGCGTTAATAGATGAAGGTAGCGCAATATCTTGAGACAGTTACGCGTTAATAGATGAAGGTAGCGCAATATCTTGAGACAGTTATGCGTTAATAGATGAAGGTAGCGCAATATCTTGAGACAGTTACGGGTTAATAGATGAAGGTAGCGCAATATCTTGAGACAGTTACGGGTTAATAGATGAAGGTAGCGCAATATCTTGAGACAGTTACGCATTAATAGATGAAGGTAGCGCAATATCTTGAGACAGTTACGCGTTAATAGATGAAGGTAGCGCAATATCTTGAGACAGTTACGCGTTAATGATGAAGGTAGCGCAATATCTTGAGACAGTTACGCGTTAATGATGAAGGTAGCGCAATATCTTGAGACAGTTACGCGTTAATGATGAAGGTAGCGCAATATCTTGAGACAGTTATGCGTTAATAGATGAAGGTAGCGCAATATCTTGAGACAGTTACGCGTTAATAGATGAAGGTAGCGCAATATATTGAGACAGTTATGCGTTAATAGATGAAGGTAGCGCAATATCTTGAGACAGTTACGCGTTAATAGATGAAGGTAGCGCAATATCTTGAGACAGTTACGGGTTAATAGATGAAGGTAGCACAATATCTTGAGACAGTTACGCGTTAATAGATGAAGGTAGCGCAATATCTTGAGACAGTTACGGGTTAATAGATGAAGGTAGCGCAATATCTTGAGACAGTTATGCATTAATAGATGAAGGTAGCGCAATATCTTGAGACAGTTATGCATTAATAGGTGAAGGTAGCGCAATATCTTGAGACAGTTACGGGTTAATAGATGAAGGTAGCGCAATATCTTGAGACAGTTACGGGTTAATAGATGAAGGTAGCGCAATATCTTGAGACAGTTACGCATTAATAGATGAAGGTAGCGCAATATCTTGAGACAGTTACGCATTAATAGATGAAGGTAGCGCAATATCTTGAGACAGTTACGGGTTAATAGATGAAGGTAGCGCAATATCTTGAGACAGTTACGCGTTAATGATGAAGGTAGCGCAATATCTTGAGACAGTTACGCGTTAATGATGAAGGTAGCGCAATATCTTGAGACAGTTATGCGTTAATGATGAAGGTAGCGCAATATCTTGAGACAGTTATGCGTTAATAGATGAAGGTAGCGCAATATCTTGAGACAGTTACGCGTTAATAGATGAAGGTAGCGCAATATCTTGAGACAGTTACGCGTTAATAGATGAAGGTAGCGCAATATCTTGAGACAGTTACGGGTTAATAGATGAAGGTAGCACAATATCTTGAGACAGTTACGCGTTAATAGATGAAGGTAGCGCAATATCTTGAGACAGTTACGGGTTAATAGATGAAGGTAGCGCAATATCTTGAGACAGTTACGGGTTA
Source organism: Chaetoderma sp. LZ-2023a (assembly GCA_034401795.1). Lineage (NCBI taxonomy): Eukaryota > Metazoa > Mollusca > Caudofoveata > Chaetodermatida > Chaetodermatidae > Chaetoderma > Chaetoderma sp. LZ-2023a. Next base: position 17,845 of record JAVVLW010000037.1, read on the forward strand.
ATAGATGAAGGTAGCACAATATCTTGAGACAGTTACGCATTAATAGATGAAGGTAGCGCAATATCTTGAGACAGTTACGCGTTAATAGATGAAGGTCGCGCAATATCTTGAGACAGTTACGGGTTAATAGATGAAGGTAGCGCAATATCTTGAGACAGTTACGCGTTAATAGATGACGGTAGCGCAATATCTTGAGACAGTTACGGGTTAATAGATGAAGGTAGCGCAACATCTTGAGACAGTTACGCGTTAATAGATGAAGGTAGCGCAATATCTTGAGACAGTTACGCGTTAATGATGAAGGTAGCGCAACATCTTGAGACAGTTACACGTTAATAGATGAAGGTAGCGCAATATCTTGAGACAGTTACGCGTTAATAGATGAAGGTAGCGCAATATCTTGAGACAGTTACGCGTTAATAGATGAAGGTAGCGCAATATCTTGAGACAGTTACGCGTTAATAGATGAAGGTAGCTCAATATCTTGAGACAGTTACGCGTTAATAGATGAAGGTAGCGCAATATCTTGAGACAGTTATGCGTTAATAGATGAAGGTAGCGCAATATCTTGAGACAGTTACGGGTTAATAGATGAAGGTAGCGCAATATCTTGAGACAGTTACGGGTTAATAGATGAAGGTAGCGCAATATCTTGAGACAGTTACGCGTTAATAGATGAAGGTAGCGCAATATCTTGAGACAGTTACGCGTTAATAGATGAGGGTAGCGCAATATCTTGAGACAGTTACGCGTTAATGATGAAGGTAGCGCAATATCTTGAGACAGTTACGCGTTAATGATGAAGGTAGCGCAATATCTTGAGACAGTTATGCGTTAATGATGAAGGTAGCGCAATATCTTGAGACAGTTATGCGTTAATAGATGAAGGTAGCGCAATATCTTGAGACAGTTACGCGTTAATAGATGAAGGTAGCGCAATATCTTGAGACAGTTATGCGTTAATAGATGAAGGTAGCGCAATATCTTGAGACAGTTACGCGTTAATAGATGAAGGTAGCGCAATATCTTGAGACAGTTACGGGGTAATAGATGAAGGTAGCGCAATATCTTGAGACAGTTACGCGTTAATAGATGAAGGTAGCGCAATATCTTGAGACAGTTACGGGTTAATAGATGAAGGTAGCGCAATATCTTGAGACAGTTATGCGTTAATAGGTGAAGGTAGCGCAATATCTTGAGACAGTTACGGGTTAATAGATGAAGGTAGCGCAATATCTTGAGACAGTTACGGGTTAATAGATGAAGGTAGCGCAATATCTTGAGACAGTTACGCATTAATAGATGAAGGTAGCGCAATATCTTGAGACAGTTACGCGTTAATAGATGAAGGTAGCGCAATATCTTGAGACAGTTACGGGTTAATAGATGAAGGTAGCGCAATATCTTGAGACAGTTACGCGTTAATAGATGAAGGTAGCGCAATATCTTGAGACAGTTACGGGTTAATAGATGAAGGTAGCGCAATATCTTGAGACAGTTACGCGTTAATAGATGAAGGTAGCGCAATATCTTGAGACAGTTACGCGTTAATAGATGAAGGTAGCGCAATATCTTGAGACAGTTACGCGTTAATAGATGAAGGTAGCGCAATATCTTGAGACAGTTACGCGTTACTGATGAAGGTAGCGCAATATCTTGAGACAGTTACGCGTTAATAGATGAAGGTAGTGCAATATCTTGAGACAGTTACGCGTTAATAGATGAAGGTAGCGCAATATCTTGAGACAGTTACGGGTTAATAGATGAAGGTAGCGCAATATCTTGAGACAGTTACGCGTTAATAGATGAAGGTCGCGCAATATCTTGAGACAGTTACGGGTTAATAGATGAAGGTAGCGCAATATCTTGAGACAGTTACGCGTTAATAGATGAAGGTAGCGCAATATCTTGACACAGTTACGGGTTAATAGATGAAGGTAGCGCAATATCTTGAGACAGTTACGCGTTAATAGATGAAGGTAGCGCAATATCTTGAGACAGTTACGCGTTAATGATGAAGGTAGCGCAACATCTTGAGACAGTTACGCGTTAATAGATGAAGGTTGCGCAATATCTTGAGACAGTTACGCGTTAATAGATGAAGGTAGCGCAATATCTTGAGACAGTTACGCGTTAATAGATGAAGGTAGCGCAATATCTTGAGACAGTTACGCGTTAATAGATGAAGGTAGCGCAATATCTTGAGACAGTTACGCGTTAATAGATGAAGGTAGCGCAATATCTTGAGACAGTTATGCGTTAATAGATGAAGGTAGCGCAATATCTTGAGACAGATACGGGTTAATAGATGAAGGTAGCGCAATATCTTGAGACAGTTACGGGTTAATAGATGAAGGTAGCGCAATATCTTGAGACAGTTACGCGTTAATAGATGAAGGTAGCGCAATATCTTGAGACAGTTACGCGTTAATAGATGAAGGTAGCGCAATATCTTGAGACAGTTACGCGTTAATGATGAAGGTAGCGCAATATCTTGAGACAGTTACGCGTTAATGATGAAGGTAGCGCAATATCTTGAGACAGTTACGCGTTAATAGATGAAGGTAGCGCAATATCTTGAGACAGTTACGCGTTAATAGATGAAGGTAGCGCAATATCTTGAGACAGTTACGCGTTAATAGATGAAGGTAGCGCAATATCTTGAGACAGTTACGCGTTAATAGATGAAGGTAGCGCAATATCTTGAGAGTTATGGGTTAATAGATGAAGGTAGCGCCATATCTTGAGACAGTTACGCGTTAATAGATGAAGGTAGCGCAATATCTTGAGACAGTTACGGGTTAATAGATGAAGGTAGCGCAATATCTTGAGACAGTTACGGGTTAATAGATGAAGGTAGCGCAATATCTTGAGACAGTTACGCATTAATAGATGAAGGTAGCGCAATATCTTGAGACAGTTACGCGTTAATAGATGAAGGTCGCGCAATATCTTGAGACAGTTACGGGTTAATAGATGAAGGTAGCGCAATATCTTGAGACAGTTACGCGTTAATAGATGACGGTAGCGCAATATCTTGAGACAGTTACGGGTTAATAGATGAAGGTAGCGCAATATCTTGAGACAGTTACGCGTTAATAGATGAAGGTAGCGCAATATCTTGAGACAGTTACGCGTTAATGATGAAGGTAGCGCAACATCTTGAGACAGTTACGCGTTAATAGATGAAGGTAGCGCAATATCTTGAGACAGTTACGCGTTAATAGATGAAGGTAGCGCAATATCTTGAGACAGTTACACGTTAATAGATGAAGGTAGCGCAATATCTTGAGACAGTTACGCGTTAATAGATGAAGGTAGCACAATATCTTGAGACAGTTACGCGTTAATAGATGAAGGTAGCGCAATATCTTGAGACAGTTATGCGTTAATAGATGAAGGTAGCGCAATATCTTGAGACAGTTACGGGTTAATAGATGAAGGTAGCGCAATATCTTGAGACAGTTACGGGTTAATAGATGAAGGTAGCGCAATATCTTGAGACAGTTACGCGTTAATAGATGAAGGTAGCGCAATATCTTGAGACAGTTACGCGTTAATAGATGAAGGTAGCGCAATATCTTGAGACAGTTACGCGTTAATGATGAAGGTAGCGCAATATCTTGAGACAGTTACGCGTTAATGATGAAGGTAGCGCAATATCTTGAGACAGTTATGCGTTAATGATGAAGGTAGCGCAATATCTTGAGACAGTTATGCGTTAATAGATGAAGGTAGCGCAATATCTTGAGACAGTTACGCGTTAATAGATGAAGGTAGCGCAATATCTTGAGACAGTTACGCGTTAATAGATGAAGGTAGCGCAATATCTTGAGACAGTTACGCGTTAATAGATGAAGGTAGCGCAATATCTTGAGACAGTTACGGGTTAATAGATGAAGGTAGCGCAATATCTTGAGACAGTTACGCGTTAATAGATGAAGGTAGCGCAATATCTTGAGACAGTTACGGGTTAATAGATGAAGGTAGCGCAATATCTTGAGACAGTTATGCGTTAATAGGTGAAGGTAGCGCAATATCTTGAGACAGTTACGGGTTAATAGATGAAGGTAGCGCAATATCTTGAGACAGTTACGGGTTAATAGATGAAGGTAGCGCAATATCTTGAGACAGTTACGCATTAATAGATGAAGGTAGCGCAATATCTTGAGACAGTTACGCGTTAATAGATGAAGGTAGCGCAATATCTTGAGACAGTTACGGGTTAATAGATGAAGGTAGCGCAATATCTTGAGACAGTTACGCGTTAATAGATGAAGGTAGCGCAATATCTTGAGACAGTTACGGGTTAATAGATGAAGGTAGCGCAATATCTTGAGACAGTTACGCGTTAATAGATGAAGGTAGCGCAATATCTTGAGACAGTTACGCGTTAATAGATGAAGGTAGCGCAATATCTTGAGACAGTTACGCGTTAATAGATGAAGGTAGCGCAATATCTTGAGACAGTTACGCGTTACTGATGAAGGTAGCGCAATATCTTGAGACAGTTACGCGTTAATAGATGAAGGTAGTGCAATATCTTGAGACAGTTACGCGTTAATAGATGAAGGTAGCGCAATATCTTGAGACAGTTACGGGTTAATAGATGAAGGTAGCGCAATATCTTGAGACAGTTACGCGTTAATAGATGAAGGTCGCGCAATATCTTGAGACAGTTACGCGTTAATAGATGAAGGTAGCGCAATATCTTGAGACAGTTACGCATTAATAGATGAAGGTAGCACAATATCTTGAGACAGTTACGCGTTAATAGATGAAGGTAGCGCAATATCTTGAGACAGTTACGCGTTAATAGATGAAGGTAGCGCAATATCTTGAGACAGTTACACGTTAATAGATGAAGGTAGCGCAATATCTTGAGACAGTTACGCGTTAATAGATGAAGGTAGCGCAATATCTTGAGACAGTTACGCGTTAATAGATGAAGGTAGCACAATATCTTGAGACAGTTACGCGTTAATAGATGAAGGTAGCGCAATATCTTGAGACAGTTATGCGTTAATAGATGAAGGTAGCGCAATATCTTGAGACAGTTACGGGTTAATAGATGAAGGTAGCGCAATATCTTGAGACAGTTACGCGTTAATAGATGAAGGTAGCGCAATATCTTGAGACAGTTACGCGTTAATAGATGAAGGTAGCGCAATATCTTGAGACAGTTACGCGTTAATGATGAAGGTAGCGCAATATCTTGAGACAGTTACGCGTTAATGATGAAGGTAGCGCAATATCTTGAGACAGTTATGGGTTAATGATGAAGGTAGCGCAATATCTTGAGACAGTTATGCGTTAATAGATGAAGGTAGCGCAATATCTTGAGACAGTTACGCGTTAATAGATGAAGGTAGCGCAATATCTTGAGACAGTTATGCGTTAATAGATGAAGGTAGCGCAATATCTTGAGACAGTTACGCGTTAATAGATGAAGGTAGCGCAATATCTTGAGACAGTTACGGGTTAATAGATGAAGGTAGCGCAATATCTTGAGACAGTTACGCGTTAATAGATGAAGGTAGCGCAATATCTTGAGACAGTTACGGGTTAATAGATGAAGGTAGCGCAATATCTTGAGACAGTTATGCGTTAATAGATGAAGGTAGCGCAATATCTTGAGACAGTTACGGGTTAATAGATGAAGGTAGCGCAATATCTTGAGACAGTTACGGGTTAATAGATGAAGGTAGCGCAATATCTTGAGACAGTTACGCATTAATAGATGAAGGTAGCGCAATATCTTGAGACAGTTACGCGTTAATAGATGAAGGTAGCGCAATATCTTGAGACAGTTACGGGTTAATAGATGAAGGTAGCGCAATATCTTGAGACAGTTACGCGTTAATAGATGAAGGTAGCGCAATATCTTGAGACAGTTACGGGTTAATAGATGAAGGTAGCGCAATATCTTGAGACAGTTACGCGTTAATAGATGAAGGTAGCGCAATATCTTGAGACAGTTACGCGTTAATAGATGAAGGTAGCGCAATATCTTGAGACAGTTACGCGTTAATAGATGAAGGTAGCGCAATATCTTGAGACAGTTACGCGTTACTGATGAAGGTAGCGCAATATCTTGAGACAGTTACGCGTTAATAGATGAAGGTAGCGCAATATCTTGAGACAGTTACGCGTTAATAGATGAAGGTAGCGCAATATCTTGAGACAGTTACGCGTTAATGATGAAGGTAGCGCAATATCTTGAGACAGTTACGCGTTAATAGATGAAGGTAGCGCAATATCTTGAGACAGTTACGCGTTAATAGATGAAGGTAGTGCAATATCTTGAGACAGTTACGCGTTAATAGATGAAGGTAGCGCAATATCTTGAGACAGTTACGGGTTAATAGATGAAGGTAGCGCAATATCTTGAGACAGTTACGCGTTAATAGATGAAGGTAGCGCAATATCTTGAGACAGTTACGGGTTAATAGATGAAGGTAGCGCAATATCTTGAGACAGTTATGCGTTAATAGATGAAGGTAGCGCAATATCTTGAGACAGTTACGGGTTAATAGATGAAGGTAGCGCAATATCTTGAGACAGTTACGGGTTAATAGATGAAGGTAGCGCAATATCTTGAGACAGTTACGCATTAATAGATGAAGGTAGCGCAATATCTTGAGACAGTTACGCGTTAATAGATGAAGGTAGCGCAATATCTTGAGACAGTTACGCGTTAATAGATGAAGGTAGCGCAATATCTTGAGACAGTTACGGGTTAATAGATGAAGGTAGCGCAATATCTTGAGACAGTTACGCGTTAATAGATGAAGGTAGCGCAATATCTTGAGACAGTTACGGGTTAATAGATGAAGGTAGCGCAATATCTTGAGACAGTTACGCGTTAATAGATGAAGGTAGCGCAATATCTTGAGACAGTTACGCGTTAATAGATGAAGGTAGCGCAATATCTTGAGACAGTTACGCGTTAATAGATGAAGGTAGCGCAATATCTTGAGACAGTTACGCGTTACTGATGAAGGTAGCGCAATATCTTGAGACAGTTACGCGTTAATAGATGAAGGTAGTGCAATATCTTGAGACAGTTACGCGTTAATAGATGAAGGTAGCGCAATATCTTGAGACAGTTACGCGTTAATGATGAAGGTAGCGCAATATCTTGAGACAGTTACGCATTAATAGATGAAGGTAGCGCAATATCTTGAGACAGTTACGCGTTAATAGACGAAGGTAGTGCAATATCTTGAGACAGTTACGCGTTAATAGATGAAGGTAGCGCAATATCTTGATACAGTTACGCGTTAATAGATGAAGGTAGCGCAATATCTTGAGACAATTACGCGTTAATAGATGAAGGTAGCGCAATATCTTGAGACAGTTACGCGTTAATAGATGAAGGTAGCGCAATATCTTGAGACAGTTACGCGTTAATAGATGAAGGTAGCGCAATATCTTGAGACAGTTACGCGTTAATAGATGAAGGTAGCGCAATATCTTGAGACAGTTACGCGTTAATAGATGAAGGTAGCGCAATATCTTGAGAGTTATGGGTTAATAGATGAAGGTAGCGCCATATCTTGAGACAGTTACGCGTTAATAGATGAAGGTAGCGCAATATCTTGAGACAGTTACGCGTTAATAGATGAAGGTAGCGCAATATCTTGAGACAGTTACGCGTTAATAGATGAAGGTAGCGCAATATCTTGAGACAGTTACGCGTTAATAGATGAAGGTAGCGCAATATCTTGAGACAGTTACACGTTAATAGATGAAGGTAGCGCAATATCTTGAGACAGTTACGCATTAATGACGAAGGTAGCGCAATGTCTTGAGACAGTTAAGCGTTAATAGATGAAGGTAGCGCAATATCTTGAGACAGTTACGCGTTAATAGATGAAGGTAGCGCAATATCTTGAGACAGTTACGTGTTAATAGATGAAGGTAGCGCAATATCTTGAGACAGTTACGCACGCGTTAATGATGAAGGTAGCGCAATATCTTGAGACAGTTACGCGTTAATAGATGAAGGTAGCGCAATATCTTGAGACAGTTACGCGTTAATAGATGAAGGTAGCGCAATATCTTGAGACAGTTACGCGTTAATAGATGAAGGTAGCGCAATATCTTGAGACAGTTACGCGTTAATGATGAAGGTAGCGCAATATCTTGAGACAGTTACGCGTTAATAGATGAAGGTAGCGCAATATCTTGAGACAGTTACGCGTTAATAGATGAAGGTAGCGCAATATCTTGAGACAGTTACGCGTTAATAGATGAAGGTAGCGCAATATCTTGAGACAGTTACGCGTTAATAGATGAAGGTAGCGCAATATCTTGAGACAATTACGCGTTAATAGATGAAGGTAGCGCAATATCTTGAGACAGTTACGCGTTAATAGATGAAGGTAGCGCAATATCTTGAGACAGTTACGCGTTAATAGATGAAGGTAGCGCAATATCTTGAGACAATTACGCGTTAATAGATGAAGGTAGCGCAATATCTTGAGACAGTTACGCGTTAATAGATGAAGGTAGCGCAATATCTTGAGACAGTTACGCGTTAATAGATGAAGGTAGCGCAATATCTTGAGACAGTTACGCGTTAATAGATGAAGGTAGCGCAATATCTTGAGACAGTTACGCGTTAATAGATGAAGGTAGCGCAATATCTTGAGAGAGTTATGCGTTAATAGATGAAGGTAGCGCAATATCTTGAGACAGTTACGCGTTAATAGATGAAGGTAGCGCAATATCTTGAGACAGTTATGCGTTAATAGATGAAGGTAGAGCAATATCTTGAGACAGTTACGGGTTAATAGATGAAGGTAGCGCAATATCTTGAGAGAGTTATGCGTTAATAGATGAAGGTAGCGCAATATCTTGAGACAATTACGCGTTAATAGATGAAGGTAGCGCAATATCTTGAGACAATTACGCGTTAATAGATGAAGGTAGCGCAATATCTTGAGACAGTTACGCGTTAATAGATGAAGGTAGCGCAATATCTTGAGACAGTTACGCGTTAATAGATGAAGGTAGCGCAATATCTTGAGACAGTTATGCGTTAATAGATGAAGGTAGCGCAATATCTTGAGACAGTTACGCGTTACTAGATGAAGGTAGTGCAATATCTTGAGACAGTTACGCGTTAATGATGAAGGTAGCGCAATATCATGAGACAGTTACGCGTTAATAGATGAAGGTAGCGCAATATCTTGAGACAGTTACGGGTTAATAGATGAAGGTAGCGCAATATCTTGAGACAGTTACGCGTTAATAGATGAAGGTAGCGCAATATCTTGAGACAGTTACGCGTTAATGATGAAGGTAGCGCAATATCTTGAGACAGTTACGCGTTAATGATGAAGGTAGCGCAATATCTTGAGACAGTTACGCGTTAATAGATGAAGGTAGCGCAATATCTTGAGACAGTTATGCGTTAATAGATGAAGGTAGCGCAATATCTTGAGACAGTTACGCGTTAATAGATGAAGGTAGCGCAATATCTTGAGACAGTTATGCGTTAATAGATGAAGGTAGCGCAATATCTTGAGACAGTTACGCGTTAATAGATGAAGGTAGCGCAATATCTTGAGACAGTTACGGGTTAATAGATGAAGGTAGCGCAATATCTTGAGACAGTTACGCGTTAATAGATGAAGGTAGCGCAATATCTTGAGACAGTTACGGGTTAATAGATGAAGGTAGCGCAATATCTTGAGACAGTTATGCGTTAATAGGTGAAGGTAGCGCAATATCTTGAGACAGTTACGGGTTAATAGATGAAGGTAGCGCAATATCTTGAGACAGTTACGGGTTAATAGATGAAGGTAGCGCAATATCTTGAGACAGTTACGCATTAATAGATGAAGGTAGCGCAATATCTTGAGACAGTTACGCGTTAATAGATGAAGGTAGCGCAATATCTTGAGACAGTTACGCGTTAATAGATGAAGGTAGCGCAATATCTTGAGACAGTTACGCGTTAATAGATGAAGGTAGCGCAATATCTTGAGACAGTTACGCGTTAATAGATGAAGGTAGCGCAATATCTTGAGACAGTTACGCGTTAATAGATGAAGGTAGCGCAATATCTTGAGACAGTTACGCGTTAATAGATGAAGGTAGCGCAATATCTTGAGACAGTTACGCGTTAATAGATGAAGGTAGCGCAATATCTTGAGACAGTTACGCGTTACTGATGAAGGTAGCGCAATATCTTGAGACAGTTACGCGTTAATAGATGAAGGTAGTGCAATATCTTGAGACAGTTACGCGTTAATAGATGAAGGTAGCGCAATATCTTGAGACAGTTACGCGTTAATAGATGAAGGTAGCGCAATATCTTGAGACAGTTACGCGTTAATGATGAAGGTAGCGCAATATCTTGAGACAGTTACGCGTTAATAGATGAAGGTAGCGCAATATCTTGAGACAGTTACGCGTTAATAGATGAAGGTAGCGCAATATCTTGAGACAGTTACGCATTAATAGATGAAGGTAGCGCAATATCTTGAGACAGTTACGCGTTAATAGATGAAGGTAGCGCAATATCTTGAGACAGTTACGCGTTAATAGATGAAGGTAGCGCAATATCTTGAGACAGTTATGCGTTAATAGATGAAGGTAGCGCAATATCTTGAGACAGTTACGCGTTAATAGATGAAGGTAGCGCAATATCTTGAGACAGTTACGGGTTAATAGATGAAGGTAGCGCAATATCTTGAGACAGTTACGCATTAATAGATGAAGGTAGCGCAATATCTTGAGACAGTTACGCGTTAATAGATGAAGGTAGCGCAATATCTTGAGACAGTTACGCGTTAATAGATGAAGGTAGCGCAATATCTTGAGACAGTTACGGGTTAATAGATGAAGGTAGCGCAATATCTTGAGACAGTTACGCGTTAATAGATGAAGGTAGCGCAATATCTTGAGACAGTTACGGGTTAATAGATGAAGGTAGCGCAATATCTTGAGACAGTTACGCGTTAATAGATGAAGGTAGCGCAATATCTTGAGACAGTTACGCGTTAATAGATGAAGGTAGCGCAATATCTTGAGACAGTTACGCGTTAATAGATGAAGGTAGCGCAATATCTTGAGACAGTTACGCGTTACTGATGAAGGTAGCGCAATATCTTGAGACAGTTACGCGTTAATAGATGAAGGTAGTGCAATATCTTGAGACAGTTACGCGTTAATAGATGAAGGTAGCGCAATATCTTGAGACAGTTACGCGTTAATGATGAAGGTAGCGCAATATCTTGAGACAGTTACGCATTAATAGATGAAGGTAGCGCAATATCTTGAGACAGTTACGCGTTAATAGACGAAGGTAGTGCAATATCTTGAGACAGTTACGCGTTAATAGATGAAGGTAGCGCAATATCTTGATACAGTTACGCGTTAATAGATGAAGGTAGCGCAATATCTTGAGACAATTACGCGTTAATAGATGAAGGTAGCGCAATATCTTGAGACAGTTACGCGTTAATAGATGAAGGTAGCGCAATATCTTGAGACAGTTACGCGTTAATAGATGAAGGTAGCGCAATATCTTGAGACAGTTACGCGTTAATAGATGAAGGTAGCGCAATATCTTGAGACAGTTACGCGTTAATAGATGAAGGTAGCGCAATATCTTGAGAGTTATGGGTTAATAGATGAAGGTAGCGCCATATCTTGAGACAGTTACGCGTTAATAGATGAAGGTAGCGCAATATCTTGAGACAGTTACGCGTTAATAGATGAAGGTAGCGCAATATCTTGAGACAGTTACGCGTTAATAGATGAAGGTAGCGCAATATCTTGAGACAGTTACGCGTTAATAGATGAAGGTAGCGCAATATCTTGAGACAGTTACACGTTAATAGATGAAGGTAGCGCAATATCTTGAGACAGTTACGCATTAATGACGAAGGTAGCGCAATGTCTTGAGACAGTTAAGCGTTAATAGATGAAGGTAGCGCAATATCTTGAGACAGTTACGCGTTAATAGATGAAGGTAGCGCAATATCTTGAGACAGTTACGTGTTAATAGATGAAGGTAGCGCAATATCTTGAGACAGTTACGCACGCGTTAATGATGAAGGTAGCGCAATATCTTGAGACAGTTACGCGTTAATAGATGAAGGTAGCGCAATATCTTGAGACAGTTACGCGTTAATAGATGAAGGTAGCGCAATATCTTGAGACAGTTACGCGTTAATAGATGAAGGTAGCGCAATATCTTGAGACAGTTACGCGTTAATGATGAAGGTAGCGCAATATCTTGAGACAGTTACGCGTTAATAGATGAAGGTAGCGCAATATCTTGAGACAGTTACGCGTTAATAGATGAAGGTAGCGCAATATCTTGAGACAGTTACGCGTTAATAGATGAAGGTAGCGCAATATCTTGAGACAGTTACGCGTTAATAGATGAAGGTAGCGCAATATCTTGAGACAATTACGCGTTAATAGATGAAGGTAGCGCAATATCTTGAGACAGTTACGCGTTAATAGATGAAGGTAGCGCAATATCTTGAGACAGTTACGCGTTAATAGATGAAGGTAGCGCAATATCTTGAGACAATTACGCGTTAATAGATGAAGGTAGCGCAATATCTTGAGACAGTTACGCGTTAATAGATGAAGGTAGCGCAATATCTTGAGACAGTTACGCGTTAATAGATGAAGGTAGCGCAATATCTTGAGACAGTTACGCGTTAATAGATGAAGGTAGCGCAATATCTTGAGACAGTTATGCGCTACTAGATGAAGGTAGCGCAATATCTTGAGAGAGTTATGCGTTAATAGATGAAGGTAGCGCAATATCTTGAGACAGTTACGCGTTAATAGATGAAGGTAGCGCAATATCTTGAGACAGTTATGCGTTAATAGATGAAGGTAGAGCAATATCTTGAGACAGTTACGGGTTAATAGATGAAGGTAGCGCAATATCTTGAGAGAGTTATGCGTTAATAGATGAAGGTAGCGCAATATCTTGAGACAGTTACGCGTTAATAGATGAAGGTAGCGCAATATCTTGAGACAATTACGCGTTAATAGATGAAGGTAGCGCAATATCTTGAGACAGTTACGCGTTAATAGATGAAGGTAGCGCAATATCTTGAGACAGTTACGCGTTAATAGATGAAGGTAGCGCAATATCTTGAGACAGTTATGCGTTAATAGATGAAGGTAGCGCAATATCTTGAGACAGTTACGCGTTAATAGATGAAGGTAGTGCAATATCTTGAGACAGTTACGCGTTAATGATGAAGGTAGCGCAATATCATGAGACAGTTACGCGTTAATAGATGAAGGTAGCGCAATATCTTGAGACAGTTATGCATTAATAGATGAAGGTAGCGCAATATCTTGAGACGGTTACGCGTTAATGATGAAGGTAGCGCAATATCTTGAGACAGTTATGCGTTAATAGATGAAGGTAGCACAATATCTTGAGACAGTTACGCGTTAATAGATGAAGGTAGCGCAATATCTTGAGACAGTTACGCGTTAATAGATGAAGGTAGCGCAATATCTTGAGACAGTTACGCGTTAATAGATGAAGGTAGCGCAATATCTTGAGACAATTACGCGTTAATAGATGAAGGTAGCGCAATATCTTGAGACAGTTACGCGTTAATAGATGAAGGTAGCGTAATATCTTGAGACAGTTACGCGTTAATAGATGAAGGTAGCGCAATATCTTGAGACAGTTACGCGTTAATAGATGAAGGTAGCGCAATATCTTGAGACAGTTACGGGTTAATAGATGAAGGTAGCGCAATATCTTGAGACAGTTACGCGTTACTAGATGAAGGTAGTGCAATATCTTGAGACAGTTACGCGTTAATAGATGAAGGTAGCGCAATATCTTGAGACAGTTACGCGTTAATGATGAAGGTAGCGCAATATCTTGAGACAGTTACGCATTAATAGATGAAGGTAGCGCAATATCTTGAGACAGTTACGCGTTAATAGACGAAGGTAGTGCAATATCTTGAGACAGTTACGCGTTAATAGATGAAGGTAGCGCAATATCTTGATACAGTTACGCGTTAATAGATGAAGGTAGCGCAATATCTTGAGACAATTACGCGTTAATAGATGAAGGTAGCGCAATATCTTGAGACAGTTACGCGTTAATAGATGAAGGTAGCGCAATATCTTGAGACAGTTACGCGTTAATAGATGAAGGTAGCGCAATATCTTGAGACAGTTACGCGTTAATAGATGAAGGTAGCGCAATATCTTGAGACAGTTACGCGTTAATAGATGAAGGTAGCGCAATATCTTGAGAGTTATGGGTTAATAGATGAAGGTAGCGCCATATCTTGAGACAGTTACGCGTTAATAGATGAAGGTAGCGCCATATCTTGAGACAGTTACGCGTTAATAGATGAAGGTAGCGCAATATCTTGAGACAGTTACGCGTTAATAGATGAAGGTAGCGCAATATCTTGAGACAGTTACGCGTTAATAGATGAAGGTAGCGCAATATCTTGAGACAGTTACACGTTAATAGATGAAGGTAGCGCAATATCTTGAGACAGTTACGCATTAATGACGAAGGTAGCGCAATGTCTTGAGACAGTTACGCATTAATGACGAAGGTAGCGCAATATCTTGAGACAGTTACGCGTTAATAGATGAAGGTAGCGCAATATCTTGAGACAGTTACGCGTTAATAGATGAAGGTAGCGCAATATCTTGAGACAGTTACGCACGCGTTAATGATGAAGGTAGCGCAATATCTTGAGACAGTTACGCGTTAATAGATGAAGGTAGCGCAATATCTTGAGACAGTTACGCGTTAATAGATGAAGGTAGCGCAATATCTTGAGACAGTTACGCGTTAATAGATGAAGGTAGCGCAATAACTTGAGACAGTTACGCGTTAATAGATGAAGGTAGCGCAATAACTTGAGACAGTTACGCGTTAATAGATGAAGGTAGCGCAATATCTTGAGACAATTACGCGTTAATAGATGAAGGTAGCGCAATATCTTGAGACAGTTACGCGTTAATAGATGAAGGTAGCGCAATATCTTGAGACAGTTATGCGTTAATAGATGAAGGTAGAGCAATATCTTGAGACAGTTACGGGTTAATAGATGAAGGTAGAGCAATATCTTGAGACAGTTACGGGTTAATAGATGAAGGTAGAGCAATATCTTGAGACAGTTACGCATTAATAGATGAAGGTAGCGCAATATCTTGAGACAGTTACGCATTAATAGATGAAGGTAGCGCAATATCTTGAGACAGTTACGCGTTAATAGATGAAGGTAGCGCAATATCTTGAGACAGTTACGCGTTAATAGATGAAGGTAGCGCAATATCTTGAGACAGTTATGCGCTACTAGATGAAGGTAGTGCAATATCTTGAGACAGTTACGCGTTAATGATGAAGGTAGCGCAATATCTTGAGACAGTTACGCGTTAATGATGAAGGTAGCGCAATATCATGAGACAGTTACGTGTTAATAGATGAAGGTAGCGCAATATCTTGAGACAGTTATGCATTAATAGATGAAGGTAGCGCAATATCTTGAGACAGTTACGCATTAATAGATGAAGGTAGCGCAATATCTTGAGACAGTTACGCGTTAATAGATGAAGGTAGCGCAATATCTTGAGACAGTTATGCATTAATAGATGAAGGTAGCGCAATATCTTGAGACAGTTACGCATTAATAGATGAAGGTAGCGCAATATCTTGAGACAGTTACGCGTTAATAGATGAAGGTAGCGCAATATCTTGAGACAGTTACGCGTTAATAGATGAAGGTAGCGCAATATCTTGAGACAGTTACGCGTTAATGATGAAGGTAGCGCAATATCATGAGACAATTACGCGTTAATAGATGAAGGTAGCGCAATATCTTGAGACAGTTACGCGTTAATAGATGAAGGTAGCGCAATATCTTGAGACAGTTACGCGTTAATAGATGAAGGTAGCGCAATATCTTGAGACAGTTACGCGTTAATAGATGAAGGTAGCGCAATATCTTGAGACAGTTACGCGTTAATAGATGAAGGTAGCGCAATATCTTGAGAGTTATGGGTTAATAGATGAAGGTAGCGCCATATCTTGAGACAGTTACGCGTTAATAGATGAAGGTAGCGCCATATCTTGAGACAGTTACGCGTTAATAGATGAAGGTAGCGCAATATCTTGAGACAGTTACGCATTAATGACGAAGGTAGCGCAATGTCTTGAGACAGTTACGCATTAATGACGAAGGTAGCGCAATGTCTTGAGACAGTTACGCGTTAATAGATGAAGGTAGCGCAATATCTTGAGACAGTTACGCGTTAATAGATGAAGGTAGCGCAATATCTTGAGACAGTTACGCACGCGTTAATGATGAAGGTAGCGCAATATCTTGAGACAGTTACGTGTTAATAGATGAAGGTAGCGCAATATCTTGAGACAGTTACGCGTTAATAGATGAAGGTAGCGCAATATCTTGAGACAGTTACGCGTTAATAGATGAAGGTAGCGCAATATCTTGAGACAGTTACGCGTTAATAGATGAAGGTAGCGCAATAACTTGAGACAGTTACGCGTTAATAGATGAAGGTAGCGCAATATCTTGAGACAATTACGCGTTAATAGATGAAGGTAGCGCAATATCTTGAGACAGTTACGCGTTAATAGATGAAGGTAGCGCAATATCTTGAGACAGTTATGCGTTAATAGATGAAGGTAGAGCAATATCTTGAGACAGTTACAGGTTAATAGATGAAGGTAGAGCAATATCTTGAGACAGTTACGGGTTAATAGATGAAGGTAGCGCAATATCTTGAGACAGTTACGCATTAATAGATGAAGGTAGCGCAATATCTTGAGACAGTTACGCATTAATAGATGAAGGTAGCGCAATATCTTGAGACAGTTACGCGTTAATAGATGAAGGTAGCGCAATATCTTGAGACAGTTACGCGTTAATAGATGAAGGTAGCGCAATATCTTGAGACAGTTATGCGCTACTAGATGAAGGTAGTGCAATATCTTGAGACAGTTACGCGTTAATGATGAAGGTAGCGCAATATCTTGAGACAGTTACGCGTTAATGATGAAGGTAGCGCAATATCATGAGACAGTTACGTGTTAATAGATGAAGGTAGCGCAATATCTTGAGACAGTTATGCATTAATAGATGAAGGTAGCGCAATATCTTGAGACAGTTACGCATTAATAGATGAAGGTAGCGCAATATCTTGAGACAGTTACGCGTTAATAGATGAAGGTAGCGCAATATCTTGAGACAGTTACGCGTTAATAGATGAAGGTAGCGCAATATCTTGAGACAGTTACGCGTTAATGATGAAGGTAGCGCAATATCATGAGACAGTTACGCGTTAATAGATGAAGGTAGCGCAATATCTTGAGACAGTTATGCATTAATAGATGAAGGTAGCGCAATATCTTGAGACGGTTACGCGTTAATGATGAAGGTAGCGCAATATCTTGAGACAGTTATGCGTTAATAGATGAAGGTAGCACAATATCTTGAGACAGTTACGCGTTAATAGATGAAGGTAGCGCAATATCTTGAGACAGTTACACGTTAATGATGAAGGTAGCGCAATATCTTGAGAGAGTTACGCATTAATAGATGAAGGTAGCGCAATATCTTGAGACAGTTACGCGTTAATAGACGAAGGTAGTGCAATATCTTGAGACAGTTACGCGTTAATAGATGAAGGTAGCGCAATATCTTGATACAGTTACGCGTTAATAGATGAAGGTAGCGCAATATCTTGAGACAATTACGCGTTAATAGATGAAGGTAGCGCAATATCTTGAGACAGTTACGCGTTAATAGATGAAGGTAGCGCAATATCTTGAGACAGTTACGCGTTAATAGATGAAGGTAGCGCAATATCTTGAGACAGTTACGCGTTAATAGATGAAGGTAGCGCAATATCTTGAGACAGTTACGCGTTAATAGATGAAGGTAGCGCAATATCTTGAGAGTTATGGGTTAATAGATGAAGGTAGCGCCATATCTTGAGACAGTTACGCGTTAATAGATGAAGGTAGCGCAATATCTTGAGACAGTTACGCGTTAATAGATGAAGGTAGCGCAATATCTTGAGACAGTTACGCGTTAATAGATGAAGGTAGCGCAATATCTTGAGACAGTTACGCGTTAATAGATGAAGGTAGCGCAATATCTTGAGACAGTTACACGTTAATAGATGAAGGTAGCGCAATATCTTGAGACAGTTACGCATTAATGACGAAGGTAGCGCAATATCTTGAGACAGTTACGCGTTAATAGATGAAGGTAGCGCAATATCTTGAGACAGTTACGCGTTAATAGATGAAGGTAGCGCAATATCTTGAGACAGTTACGTGTTAATAGATGAAGGTAGCGCAATATCTTGAGACAGTTACGCACGCGTTAATGATGAAGGTAGCGCAATATCTTGAGACAGTTACGCGTTAATAGATGAAGGTAGCGCAATATCTTGAGACAGTTACGCGTTAATAGATGAAGGTAGCGCAATATCTTGAGACAGTTACGCGTTAATAGATGAAGGTAGCGCAATATCTTGAGACAGTTACGCGTTAATGATGAAGGTAGCGCAATATCTTGAGACAGTTATGCGTTAATAGATGAAGGTAGCGCAATATCTTGAGACAGTTACGCGTTAATAGATGAAGGTAGCGCAATATCTTGAGACAGTTACGCGTTAATAGATGAAGGTAGCGCAATATCTTGAGACAGTTACGCGTTAATAGATGAAGGTAGCGCAATATCTTGAGACAGTTACGCGTTAATGATGAAGGTAGCGCAATATCATGAGACAGTTACGCGTTAATAGATGAAGGTAGCGCAATATCTTGAGACAGTTATGCATTAATAGATGAAGGTAGCGCAATATCTTGAGACGGTTACGCGTTAATGATGAAGGTAGCGCAATATCTTGAGACAGTTATGCGTTAATAGATGAAGGTAGCACAATATCTTGAGACAGTTACGCGTTAATAGATGAAGGTAGCGCAATATCTTGAGACAGTTACGCGTTAATAGATGAAGGTAGCGCAATATCTTGAGACAGTTACGCGTTAATAGATGAAGGTAGCGCAATATCTTGAGACAGTTACGCGTTAATAGATGAAGGTAGCGCAATATCTTGAGACAGTTACGCGTTAATAGATGAAGGTAGCGCAATATCTTGAGACAGTTACGCGTTAATAGATGAAGGTAGCGCAATATCTTGAGACAGTTACGCGTTAATAGATGAAGGTAGCGCAATATCTTGAGACAGTTACGGGTTAATAGATGAAGGTAGCGCAATATCTTGAGACAGTTACGCGTTACTAGATGAAGGTAGTGCAATATCTTGAGACAGTTACGCGTTAATAGATGAAGGTAGCGCAATATCTTGAGACAGTTACGCGTTAATGATGAAGGTAGCGCAATATCTTGAGACAGTTACGCATTAATAGATGAAGGTAGCGCAATATCTTGAGACAGTTACGCGTTAATAGACGAAGGTAGTGCAATATCTTGAGACAGTTACGCGTTAATAGATGAAGGTAGCGCAATATCTTGATACAGTTACGCGTTAATAGATGAAGGTAGCGCAATATCTTGAGACAATTACGCGTTAATAGATGAAGGTAGCGCAATATCTTGAGACAGTTACGCGTTAATAGATGAAGGTAGCGCAATATCTTGAGACAGTTACGCGTTAATAGATGAAGGTAGCGCAATATCTTGAGACAGTTACGCGTTAATAGATGAAGGTAGCGCAATATCTTGAGACAGTTACGCGTTAATAGATGAAGGTAGCGCAATATCTTGAGAGTTATGGGTTAATAGATGAAGGTAGCGCCATATCTTGAGACAGTTACGCGTTAATAGATGAAGGTAGCGCAATATCTTGAGACAGTTACGCGTTAATAGATGAAGGTAGCGCAATATCTTGAGACAGTTACGCGTTAATAGATGAAGGTAGCGCAATATCTTGAGACAGTTACGCGTTAATAGATGAAGGTAGCGCAATATCTTGAGACAGTTACACGTTAATAGATGAAGGTAGCGCAATATCTTGAGACAGTTACGCATTAATGACGAAGGTAGCGCAATGTCTTGAGACAGTTACGCGTTAATAGATGAAGGTAGCGCAATATCTTGAGACAGTTACGCGTTAATAGATGAAGGTAGCGCAATATCTTGAGACAGTTACGCGTTAATAGATGAAGGTAGCGCAATATCTTGAGACAGTTACGCACGCGTTAATGATGAAGGTAGCGCAATATCTTGAGACAGTTACGCGTTAATAGATGAAGGTAGCGCAATATCTTGAGACAGTTACGCGTTAATAGATGAAGGTAGCGCAATATCTTGAGACAGTTACGCGTTAATAGATGAAGGTAGCGCAATATCTTGAGACAGTTACGCGTTAATGATGAAGGTAGCGCAATATCTTGAGACAGTTACGCGTTAATAGATGAAGGTAGCACAATATCTTGAGACAGTTACGCGTTAATAGATGAAGGTAGCGCAATATCTTGAGACAGTTACGCGTTAATAGATGAAGGTAGCGCAATATCTTGAGACAGTTACGCGTTAATAGATGAAGGTAGCGCAATATCTTGAGACAGTTACGCGTTAATGATGAAGGTAGCACAATATCATGAGACAGTTACGCGTTAATAGATGAAGGTAGCGCAATATCTTGAGACAGTTATGCATTAATAGATGAAGGTAGCGCAATATCTTGAGACGGTTACGCGTTAATGATGAAGGTAGCGCAATATCTTGAGACAGTTATGCGTTAATAGATGAAGGTAGCACAATATCTTGAGACAGTTACGCGTTAATAGATGAAGGTAGCGCAATATCTTGAGACAGTTACGCGTTAATAGATGAAGGTAGCGCAATATCTTGAGACAATTACGCGTTAATAGATGAAGGTAGCGCAATATCTTGAGACAGTTACGCGTTAATAGATGAAGGTAGCGTAATATCTTGAGACACTTACGCGTTAATAGATGAAGGTAGCGCAATATCTTGAGACAGTTACGCGTTAATAGATGAAGGTAGCGCAATATCTTGAGACAGTTACGGGTTAATAGATGAAGGTAGCGCAATATCTTGAGACAGTTACGCGTTACTAGATGAAGGTAGTGCAATATCTTGAGACAGTTACGCGTTAATAGATGAAGGTAGCGCAATATCTTGAGACAGTTACACGTTAATGATGAAGGTAGCGCAATATCTTGAGACAGTTACGCATTAATAGATGAAGGTAGCGCAATATCTTGAGACAGTTACGCGTTAATAGACGAAGGTAGCGCAATATCTTGAGACAGTTACGCGTTAATAGATGAAGGTAGCGCAATATCTTGAGACAGTTACGCGTTAATAGATGAAGGTAGCGCAATATCTTGAGACAATTACGCGTTAATAGATGAAGGTAGCGCAATATCTTGAGACAGTTACGCGTTAATAGATGAAGGTAGCGCAATATCTTGAGACAGTTACGCGTTAATAGATGAAGGTAGCGCAATATCTTGAGACAGTTACGCGTTAATAGATGAAGGTAGCGCAATATCTTGAGACAGTTACGCGTTAATAGATGAAGGTAGCGCAATATCTTGAGAGTTATGGGTTAATAGATGAAGGTAGCGCCATATCTTGAGACAGTTACGCGTTAATAGATGAAGGTAGCGCAATATCTTGAGACAGTTACGCGTTAATAGATGAAGGTAGCGCAATATCTTGAGACAGTTACGCGTTAATAGATGAAGGTAGCGCAATATCTTGAGACAGTTACGCGTTAATAGATGAAGGTAGCGCAATATCTTGAGACAGTTACACGTTAATAGATGAAGGTAGCGCAATATCTTGAGACAGTTACGCATTAATGACGAAGGTAGCGCAATGTCTTGAGACAGTTACGCGTTAATAGATGAAGGTAGCGCAATATCTTGAGACAGTTACGCGTTAATAGATGAAGGTAGCGCAATATCTTGAGACAGTTACGCGTTAATAGATGAAGGTAGCGCAATATCTTGAGACAGTTACGCACGCGTTAATGATGAAGGTAGCGCAATATCTTGAGACAGTTACGCGTTAATAGATGAAGGTAGCGCAATATCTTGAGACAGTTACGCGTTAATAGATGAAGGTAGCGCAATATCTTGAGACAGTTACGCGTTAATAGATGAAGGTAGCGCAATATCTTGAGACAGTTACGCGTTAATGATGAAGGTAGCGCAATATCTTGAGACAGTTATGCGTTAATAGATGAAGGTAGCACAATATCTTGAGACAGTTACGCGTTAATAGATGAAGGTAGCGCAATATCTTGAGACAGTTACGCGTTAATAGATGAAGGTAGCGCAATATCTTGAGACAGTTACGCGTTAATAGATGAAGGTAGCGCAATATCTTGAGACAATTACGCGTTAATAGATGAAGGTAGCGCAATATCTTGAGACAGTTACGCGTTAATAGATGAAGGTAGCGCAATATCTTGAGACAGTTACGCGTTAATAGATGAAGGTAGCGCAATATCTTGAGACAGTTATGCGTTAATAGATGAAGGTAGAGCAATATCTTGAGACAGTTACGGGTTAATAGATGAAGGTAGCGCAATATCTTGAGAGAGTTATGCGTTAATAGATGAAGGTAGCGCAATATCTTGAGACAGTTACGCATTAATAGATGAAGGTAGCGCAATATCTTGAGACAGTTACGCGTTAATAGATGAAGGTAGCGCAATATCTTGAGACAGTTACGCGTTAATAGATGAAGGTAGCGCAATATCTTGAGACAGTTACGCGTTAATAGATGAAGGTAGCGCAATATCTTGAGACAGTTATGCGTTACTAGATGAAGGTAGTGCAATATCTTGAGACAGTTACGCGTTAATGATGAAGGTAGCGCAATATCATGAGACAGTTACGCGTTAATAGATGAAGGTAGCGCAATATCTTGAGACAGTTATGCATTAATAGATGAAGGTAGCGCAATATCTTGAGACGGTTACGCGTTAATGATGAAGGTAGCGCAATATCTTGAGACAGTTATGCGTTAATAGATGAAGGTAGCACAATATCTTGAGACAGTTACGCGTTAATAGATGAAGGTAGCGCAATATCTTGAGACAGTTACGCGATAATAGATGAAGGTAGCGCAATATCTTGAGACAATTACGCGTTAATAGATGAAGGTAGCGCAATATCTTGAGACAGTTACGCGTTAATAGATGAAGGTAGCGCAATATCTTGAGACAGTTACGCGTTAATAGATGAAGGTAGCGCAATATCTTGAGACAGTTACGCGTTAATAGATGAAGGTAGCGCAATATCTTGAGACAGTTACGGGTTAATAGATGAAGGTAGCGCAATATCTTGAGACAGTTACGCGTTAATAGATGAAGGTAGCGCAATATCTTGAGACAGTTACGCGTTAATAGATGAAGGTAGCGCAATATCTTGAGACAGTTACGCGTTAATGATGAAGGTAGCGCAATATCTTGAGACAGTTACGCATTAATAGATGAAGGTAGCGCAATATCTTGAGACAGTTACGCGTTAATAGACGAAGGTAGCGCAATATCTTGAGACAGTTACGCGTTAATAGATGAAGGTAGCGCAATATCTTGATACAGTTACGCGTTAATAGATGAAGGTAGCGCAATATCTTGAGACAATTACGCGTTAATAGATGAAGGTAGCGCAATATCTTGAGACAGTTACGCGTTAATAGATGAAGGTAGCGCAATATCTTGAGACAGTTACGCGTTAATAGATGAAGGTAGCGCAATATCTTGAGACAGTTACGCGTTAATAGATGAAGGTAGCGCAATATCTTGAGACAGTTACGCGTTAATAGATGAAGGTAGCGCAATATCTTGAGAGTTATGGGTTAATAGATGAAGGTAGCGCCATATCTTGAGACAGTTACGCGTTAATAGATGAAGGTAGCGCAATATCTTGAGACAGTTACGCGTTAATAGATGAAGGTAGCGCAATATCTTGAGACAGTTACGCGTTAATAGATGAAGGTAGCGCAATATCTTGAGACAGTTACGCGTTAATAGATGAAGGTAGCGCAATATCTTGAGACAGTTACACGTTAATAGATGAAGGTAGCGCAATATCTTGAGACAGTTACGCATTAATGACGAAGGTAGCGCAATGTCTTGAGACAGTTACGCGTTAATAGATGAAGGTAGCGCAATATCTTGAGACAGTTACGCGTTAATAGATGAAGGTAGCGCAATATCTTGAGACAGTTACGTGTTAATAGATGAAGGTAGCGCAATATCTTGAGACAGTTACGCACGCGTTAATGATGAAGGTAGCGCAATATCTTGAGACAGTTACGCGTTAATAGATGAAGGTAGCGCAATATCTTGAGACAGTTACGCGTTAATAGATGAAGGTAGCGCAATATCTTGAGACAGTTACGCGTTAATAGATGAAGGTAGCGCAATATCTTGAGACAGTTACGCGTTAATGATGAAGGTAGCGCAATATCTTGAGACAGTTACGCGTTAATAGATGAAGGTAGCGCAATATCTTGAGACAGTTACGCGTTAATAGATGAAGGTAGCGCAATATCTTGAGACAGTTACGCGTTAATAGATGAAGGTAGCGCAATATCTTGAGACAGTTACGCGTTAATAGATGAAGGTAGCGCAATATCTTGAGAGAGTTATGCGTTAATAGATGAAGGTAGCGCAATATCTTGAGACAGTTACGCATTAATAGATGAAGGTAGCGCAATATCTTGAGACAGTTACGCGTTAATAGATGAAGGTAGCGCAATATCTTGA
This sequence comes from Chaetoderma sp. LZ-2023a, assembly GCA_034401795.1. Taxonomy (NCBI): domain Eukaryota; kingdom Metazoa; phylum Mollusca; class Caudofoveata; order Chaetodermatida; family Chaetodermatidae; genus Chaetoderma; species Chaetoderma sp. LZ-2023a. The sequence goes on from JAVVLW010000037.1 coordinate 42,637, forward strand.
GACAGTTACGCGTTAATAGATGAAGGTAGCGCAATATCTTGAGACAGTTACGCGTTAATAGATGAAGGTAGCGCAATATCTTGAGACAGTTACGCGTTAATAGATGAAGGTAGCGCAATATCTTGAGACAGTTATGCGTTACTAGATGAAGGTAGCGCAATATCTTGAGACAGTTACGCGTTAATGATGAAGGTAGCGCAATATCTTGAGACAGTTACGCGTTAATAGATGAAGGTAGCGCAATATCTTGAGACAGTTATGCATTAATAGATGAAGGTAGCGCAATATCTTGAGACGGTTACGCGTTAATGATGAAGGTAGCGCAATATCTTGAGACAGTTATGCGTTAATAGATGAAGGTAGCGCAATATCTTGAGACAGTTACGCGTTAATAGATGAAGGTAGCGCAATATCTTGAGACAGTTACGCGTTAATAGATGAAGGTAGCGCAATATCTTGAGACAATTACGCGTTAATAGATGAAGGTAGCGCAATATCTTGAGACAGTTACGCGTTAATAGATGAAGGTAGCGTAATATCTTGAGACACTTACGCGTTAATAGATGAAGGTAGCGCAATATCTTGAGACAGTTACGCGTTAATAGATGAAGGTAGCGCAATATCTTGAGACAGTTACGGGTTAATAGATGAAGGTAGCGCAATATCTTGAGACAGTTACGCGTTACTAGATGAAGGTAGTGCAATATCTTGAGACAGTTACGCGTTAATAGATGAAGGTAGCGCAATATCTTGAGACAGTTACGCGTTAATGATGAAGGTAGCGCAATATCTTGAGACAGTTACGCATTAATAGATGAAGGTAGCGCAATATCTTGAGACAGTTACGCGTTAATAGACGAAGGTAGTGCAATATCTTGAGACAGTTACGCGTTAATAGATGAAGGTAGCGCAATATCTTGATACAGTTACGCGTTAATAGATGAAGGTAGCGCAATATCTTGAGACAATTACGCGTTAATAGATGAAGGTAGCGCAATATCTTGAGACAGTTACGCGTTAATAGATGAAGGTAGCGCAATATCTTGAGACAGTTACGCGTTAATAGATGAAGGTAGCGCAATATCTTGAGACAGTTACGCGTTAATAGATGAAGGTAGCGCAATATCTTGAGACAGTTACGCGTTAATAGATGAAGGTAGCGCAATATCTTGAGAGTTATGGGTTAATAGATGAAGGTAGCGCCATATCTTGAGACAGTTACGCGTTAATAGATGAAGGTAGCGCAATATCTTGAGACAGTTACGCGTTAATAGATGAAGGTAGCGCAATATCTTGAGACAGTTACGCGTTAATAGATGAAGGTAGCGCAATATCTTGAGACAGTTACGCGTTAATAGATGAAGGTAGCGCAATATCTTGAGACAGTTACACGTTAATAGATGAAGGTAGCGCAATATCTTGAGACAGTTACGCATTAATGACGAAGGTAGCGCAATGTCTTGAGACAGTTACGCGTTAATAGATGAAGGTAGCGCAATATCTTGAGACAGTTACGCGTTAATAGATGAAGGTAGCGCAATATCTTGAGACAGTTACGTGTTAATAGATGAAGGTAGCGCAATATCTTGAGACAGTTACGCACGCGTTAATGATGAAGGTAGCGCAATATCTTGAGACAGTTACGCGTTAATAGATGAAGGTAGCGCAATATCTTGAGACAGTTACGCGTTAATAGATGAAGGTAGCGCAATATCTTGAGACAGTTACGCGTTAATAGATGAAGGTAGCGCAATATCTTGAGACAGTTACGCGTTAATGATGAAGGTAGCGCAATATCTTGAGACAGTTATGCGTTAATAGATGAAGGTAGCACAATATCTTGAGACAGTTACGCGTTAATAGATGAAGGTAGCGCAATATCTTGAGACAGTTACGCGTTAATAGATGAAGGTAGCGCAATATCTTGAGACAGTTACGCGTTAATAGATGAAGGTAGCGCAATATCTTGAGACAATTACGCGTTAATAGATGAAGGTAGCGCAATATCTTGAGACAGTTACGCGTTAATAGATGAAGGTAGCGCAATATCTTGAGACAGTTACGCGTTAATAGATGAAGGTAGCGCAATATCTTGAGACAGTTATGCGTTAATAGATGAAGGTAGAGCAATATCTTGAGACAGTTACGGGTTAATAGATGAAGGTAGCGCAATATCTTGAGAGAGTTATGCGTTAATAGATGAAGGTAGCGCAATATCTTGAGACAGTTACGCATTAATAGATGAAGGTAGCGCAATATCTTGAGACAGTTACGCGTTAATAGATGAAGGTAGCGCAATATCTTGAGACAGTTACGCGTTAATAGATGAAGGTAGCGCAATATCTTGAGACAGTTACGCGTTAATAGATGAAGGTAGCGCAATATCTTGAGACAGTTATGCGTTACTAGATGAAGGTAGTGCAATATCTTGAGACAGTTACGCGTTAATGATGAAGGTAGCGCAATATCATGAGACAGTTACGCGTTAATAGATGAAGGTAGCGCAATATCTTGAGACAGTTATGCATTAATAGATGAAGGTAGCGCAATATCTTGAGACAGTTACGCATTAATAGATGAAGGTAGCGCAATATCTTGAGACAGTTACGCGTTAATAGATGAAGGTAGCGCAATATCTTGAGACAGTTACGCGTTAATAGATGAAGGTAGCGCAATATCTTGAGACAGTTACGCGTTAATGATGAAGGTAGCGCAATATCATGAGACAGTTACGCGTTAATAGATGAAGGTAGCGCAATATCTTGAGACAGTTACGCATTAATAGATGAAGGTAGCGCAATATCTTGAGACGGTTACGCGTTAATGATGACGGTAGCGCAATATCTTGAGACAGTTATGCGTTAATAGATGAAGGTAGCACAATATCTTGAGACAGTTACGCGTTAATAGATGAAGGTAGCGCAATATCTTGAGACAGTTACGCGTTAATAGATGAAGGTAGCGCAATATCTTGAGACAGTTACGCGTTAATAGATGAAGGTAGCGCAATATCTTGAGACAATTACGCGTTAATAGATGAAGGTAGCGCAATATCTTGAGACAGTTACGCGTTAATAGATGAAGGTAGCGTAATATCTTGAGACACTTACGCGTTAATAGATGAAGGTAGCGCAATATCTTGAGACAGTTACGCGTTAATAGATGAAGGTAGCGCAATATCTTGAGACAGTTACGGGTTAATAGATGAAGGTAGCGCAATATCTTGAGACAGTTACGCGTTACTAGATGAAGGTAGTGCAATATCTTGAGACAGTTACGCGTTAATAGATGAAGGTAGCGCAATATCTTGAGACAGTTACGCGTTAATAGATGAAGGTAGCGCAATATCTTGAGACAGTTACGCGTTAATAGATGAAGGTAGAGCAATATCTTGAGACAGTTACGGGTTAATAGATGAAGGTAGCGCAATATCTTGAGAGAGTTATGCGTTAATAGATGAAGGTAGCGCAATATCTTGAGACAGTTACGCATTAATAGATGAAGGTAGCGCAATATCTTGAGACAGTTACGCGTTAATAGATGAAGGTAGCGCAATATCTTGAGACAGTTACGCGTTAATAGATGAAGGTAGCGCAATATCTTGAGACAGTTACGCGTTAATAGATGAAGGTAGCGCAATATCTTGAGACAGTTACGCGTTACTAGATGAAGGTAGTGCAATATCTTGAGACAGTTACGCGTTAATGATGAAGGTAGCGCAATATCTTGAGACAGTTACGCGTTAATAGATGAAGGTAGCGCAATATCTTGAGACAGTTACGCGTTAATAGATGAAGGTAGCGCAATATCTTGAGACAGTTACGCGTTAATGATGAAGGTAGCGCAATATCATGAGACAGTTACGCGTTAATAGATGAAGGTAGCGCAATATCTTGAGACAGTTACGCGTTAATAGATGAAGGTAGCGCAATATCTTGAGACAGTTACGCGTTAATAGATGAAGGTAGCGCAATATCTTGAGACAGTTACGCGTTAATAGATGAAGGTAGCGCAATATCTTGAGACAGTTACGCGTTAATAGATGAAGGTAGCGCAATATCTTGAGAGTTATGGGTTAATAGATGAAGGTAGCGCCATATCTTGAGACAGTTACGCGTTAATAGATGAAGGTAGCGCAATATCTTGAGACAGTTACGCGTTAATAGATGAAGGTAGCGCAATATCTTGAGACAGTTACGCGTTAATAGATGAAGGTAGCGCAATATCTTGAGACAGTTACGCGTTAATAGATGAAGGTAGCGCAATATCTTGAGACAGTTACACGTTAATAGATGAAGGTAGCGCAATATCTTGAGACAGTTACGCATTAATGACGAAGGTAGCGCAATATCTTGAGACAGTTACGCGTTAATAGATGAAGGTAGCGCAATATCTTGAGACAGTTACGCGTTAATAGATGAAGGTAGCGCAATATCTTGAGACAGTTACGCGTTAATAGATGAAGGTAGCGCAATATCTTGAGACAGTTACGCGTTAATAGATGAAGGTAGCGCAATATCTTGAGACAGTTACGCGTTAATAGATGAAGGTAGCGCAATATCTTGAGACAGTTATGCGTTAATAGATGAAGGTAGCGCAATATCTTGAGAGTTATGGGTTAATAGATGAAGGTAGCGCAATATCTTGAGAGTTATGGGTTAATAGATGAAGGTAGCGCCATATCTTGAGACAGTTACGCGTTAATAGATGAAGGTAGCGCAATATCTTGAGACAGTTACGCGTTAATAGATGAAGGTAGCGCAATATCTTGAGACAGTTACGCGTTAATAGATGAAGGTAGCGCAATATCTTGAGACAGTTACGCGTTAATAGATGAAGGTAGCGCAATATCTTGAGACAGTTACACGTTAATAGATGAAGGTAGCGCAATATCTTGAGACAGTTACGCATTAATGACGAAGGTAGCGCAATATCTTGAGACAGTTACGCGTTAATAGATGAAGGTAGCGCAATATCTTGAGACAGTTACGCGTTAATAGATGAAGGTAGCGCAATATCTTGAGACAGTTACGTGTTAATAGATGAAGGTAGCGCAATATCTTGAGACAGTTACACGTTAATAGATGAAGGTAGCGCAATATCTTGAGACAGTTATGCGTTAATAGATGAAGGTAGCGCAATATCTTGAGACAGTTACGCGTTAATAGATCAAGGTAGCGCACTATCTTGAGACAGTTCCGCGTTAATAGATAAAGGTAGCGCAATATCTTGAGACAGTTACGCGTTAATGATGAAGGTAGCGCAATATCTTTAGACAGTTACGCGTTAATAGATGAAGGTAGCGCAATATCTTGAGACAGTTATGCGTTAATAGATGAAGGTAGCGCAATATCTTGAGACAGTTACGCGTTAATGATGAAGGTAGCGCAACATCTTGAGACAGTTACGCGTTAATAGATGAAGGTAGCGCAATATCTTGAGACAGTTACGCGTTAATAGATGAAGGTAGCGCAATATCTTGGGACAGTTACACGTTAATAGATGAAGGTAGCACAATATCTTGAGACAGTTACGCATTAATAGATGAAGGTAGCGCAATATCTTGAGACAGTTACGCGTTAATAGATGAAGGTAGCGCAATATCTTGAGACAGTTATGCGTTAATAGATGAAGGTAGCGCAATATCTTGAGACAGTTACGGGTTAATAGATGAAGGTAGCGCAATATCTTGAGACAGTTACGTGTTAATAGATGAAGGTAGCGCACTATCTTGAGACAGTTACACGTTAATAGATGAAGGTAGCGCAATATCTTGAGACAGTTATGCGTTAATAGATGAAGGTAGCGCAATATCTTGAGACAGTTACGCGTTAATAGATGAAGGTAGAGCAATATCTTGAGACAGTTACGGGTTAATAGATGAAGGTAGCGCAATATCTTGAGAGAGTTATGCGTTAATAGATGAAGGTAGCGCAATATCTTGAGACAGTTACGCATTAATAGATGAAGGTAGCGCAATATCTTGAGACAGTTACGCGTTAATAGATGAAGGTAGCGCAATATCTTGAGACAGTTACGCGTTAATAGATGAAGGTAGCGCAATATCTTGAGACAGTTACGCGTTAATAGATGAAGGTAGCGCAATATCTTGAGACAGTTACGCGTTACTAGATGAAGGTAGTGCAATATCTTGAGACAGTTACGCGTTAATGATGAAGGTAGCGCAATATCTTGAGACAGTTACGCGTTAATAGATGAAGGTAGCGCAATATCTTGAGACAGTTACGCGTTAATAGATGAAGGTAGCGCAATATCTTGAGACAGTTACGCGTTAATGATGAAGGTAGCGCAATATCATGAGACAGTTACGCGTTAATAGATGAAGGTAGCGCAATATCTTGAGACAGTTACGCGTTAATAGATGAAGGTAGCGCAATATCTTGAGACAGTTACGCGTTAATAGATGAAGGTAGCGCAATATCTTGAGACAGTTACGCGTTAATAGATGAAGGTAGCGCAATATCTTGAGACAGTTACGCGTTAATAGATGAAGGTAGCGCAATATCTTGAGAGTTATGGGTTAATAGATGAAGGTAGCGCCATATCTTGAGACAGTTACGCGTTAATAGATGAAGGTAGCGCAATATCTTGAGACAGTTACGCGTTAATAGATGAAGGTAGCGCAATATCTTGAGACAGTTACGCGTTAATAGATGAAGGTAGCGCAATATCTTGAGACAGTTACGCGTTAATAGATGAAGGTAGCGCAATATCTTGAGACAGTTACACGTTAATAGATGAAGGTAGCGCAATATCTTGAGACAGTTACGCATTAATGACGAAGGTAGCGCAATATCTTGAGACAGTTACGCGTTAATAGATGAAGGTAGCGCAATATCTTGAGACAGTTACGCGTTAATAGATGAAGGTAGCGCAATATCTTGAGACAGTTACGCGTTAATAGATGAAGGTAGCGCAATATCTTGAGACAGTTACGCGTTAATAGATGAAGGTAGCGCAATATCTTGAGACAGTTACGCGTTAATAGATGAAGGTAGCGCAATATCTTGAGACAGTTATGCGTTAATAGATGAAGGTAGCGCAATATCTTGAGAGTTATGGGTTAATAGATGAAGGTAGCGCAATATCTTGAGAGTTATGGGTTAATAGATGAAGGTAGCGCCATATCTTGAGACAGTTACGCGTTAATAGATGAAGGTAGCGCAATATCTTGAGACAGTTACGCGTTAATAGATGAAGGTAGCGCAATATCTTGAGACAGTTACGCGTTAATAGATGAAGGTAGCGCAATATCTTGAGACAGTTACGCGTTAATAGATGAAGGTAGCGCAATATCTTGAGACAGTTACACGTTAATAGATGAAGGTAGCGCAATATCTTGA
>JAVVLW010000038.1:0-15000 GCA_034401795.1 Chaetoderma sp. LZ-2023a
TGCCAAAATTCCAAAAGTGTCATGCAAATCCCTGTCCATATGTGCAATGATACCAAAAGTTTCAAGCTTCTATGTGAAATGGTCTAGGAGGAGTTGTGTAGCAATCGATTGAGCCCAATTTTGATCCCCACTAGCCTCAGTTAGACCCAAGATCGAAATAATTCCTTGTACTGTAGTCTACTCATCATTGGCTTCAAAATGATGTGACATGACCATGTTTGGATAAATTAAATTTTTGACTCACAGTCCCCACCCCCTGCGGTCATGACAAAATTTCAAAAGTGCCATGCACATTCCTCGCAATATGTGTAATCATACCGAAGGTTTAAAGGTCTCTGTGAAATGGTCTAGGACGAGTTGCGTTACAATCGATTGGTGCCCACTTGTGTCCCCGCCTCCTACCCTAAGTTGGACCCAAGATAAAAATAATTCCTTGTATTGTAGTCTATTCATCATTGGCTTGACAATGATATGTGACATGACCACCTTTGCATAAATTAAATGTTTTACCCACAGTCCCCACCCCTTGGCGTCATGACAAACTTTCAAAAGTGCCATACCCATCCATGGCCATATGTGTAATCATACCAGAAGTTTCAAGTTTCTGCGTGAAATGGGCTAGGAGGAGTTGCGATGGTAGCTCTTTTATATAGACTGTTAAGATTGCCTTTCTGTTGCAATTTTTTAATTTGTTCAAGAAAATTTTAATTTTCTCATGGAAAATATCCATTTCTAGACCAAGAGAAGACTATTTTGAAAATTTACCACTGGAGTGACTGGCTCGGTTATCGAGCTAATCATTCCAGTTGTAAATTTTCATAAATAGTCTTCTCTTAGTTTGCAAATGGACATTTCGCAAGACCATTTCAGATGCACTAAAGAAGGGGTAAAGGGTGAAATCTAAAGTTGTCACCAACTGATGTAGCTAATTGAGACAGGAACTACTTTTACTGTCACGCTTCTAGTATTGAAACACACCACGCATTTGTCAACTTAAGAAAACTGAATAGATAAGATTCTGAAACTGGTAGGAGGGCTTGGGTAGGGATATATGGTGGCTGTGGCCACAGTTTCCAGTCAAATTTCTTTCAATACATTCATTCAACTTACGCAATACTTCTAGTATTATCAGGAAAATAAGATTTTAGCACTTTAGGGTACAAAGTGTTAAAAGCTAAATCACTAATCCGCTCTATTAAGAGAAGAGTATAATAGCGCATTTAAGCGTGCAAGATCACTCAAGCCTGTTTATAATGGGCACTGTATGGTCCATCAAAAAGTGGTTGTTAAAGACAGATAGTCAGTTAATACAACTTATTCGCTATACTATGCAGAGGTTTTTTTACCAAAAGATGGTGGTTGCTTACGGCTTCTCGTCATACCACCACCCCTTTTAAAGAATAACCATCTTTTGGCACCAGAGCACGTGTTCGTCTTTGGGTAATAAATATCTTCCTGGTTATAAGCCTGAATTTCCATCTGATGGAGCTTTATCATGAAAGCTATATAAAATCATCATTACTAGATTGACCTTTTTCCGCTGATGCCTAAATATTTAAGATATTATTGTGTGCTCTGACATCTATGTTGTTGAATTTTTTGTAATGTGTTTGACTGAAAGTTGTTCCTCCCGCAGCAATGACCTCCAGTCAAATTATTTTTAAAGAAACAACTCAGTCTACCAAACCATGTTGCTAAATAAACTTGTACATTCGGCTGCAAGGAACAGGAGTGTGAAATCTAAAGTTGTCACCATAAATCTGCTCGACGGCGGAAACTGTAACAGATCTAACCTGTCTATTAAGGAACACCTCTGAAATTAGACCTTTGCTAAATATGATGTAGTAATTTCGGAAGTTCATATCTCGGCCGTTTATTGACAGATCTTCTTCTTCTTCTTTTCGTTCTCTGATCATACCGCCAGTCCTAAGTGACTATCGACATGATCATAAGCGTTAAGTTCGTGGATCCATAGTTTATTAGTTTGCGCCGTGCGGCCTGGAACCTCCGTCTTCAGCACTCGAGGTTTCTGTCAGGGTTACCTCACCCTTACCTCCTTTAGTCGCCTCTTACGACACGCAGAGGATACGGAAGGTGTATTCTAAGCCCTGCCTACAGGGCAAGTGGACAGATTATCTTCTAGTTTTCAAACACTCGTTCATCTATGCCCACGCTGATATGACAAAGGTCATATCATTCCGGGATCCATGGCTCAAAAGAAGCCGATAGAAGAGGAATAGTAATTATAATAATAATAAAAGAGAATAATCAGAACAATTTCTAGAAGGACTCCAAGTAAAAGTTAGCATTCTGCAGTATAAAGGTTAATACCAATCTATTATTTTAGCAGTAGAAGGGTTAATAGGCAGGAACAACTTTCAGTCAAATTGTTTTGAAAAATAGTCAGCATGTATCCTTAGCATCTACAATAAGTGCAAGTTTTATATTGGCATTCATAAGTTCATGGGTTAATCTGCTCCATGGTCAACTGCTGTTAATTGGCAATTAAATCCCTATCACATTAATCTGTTTTCCTGTTCTCTGATGAAATTCCGTTTCTATAACTGCTTTAGGTAATATTTCTTGTCTCTCGGATCAGTCACCTAGGTGGCTTAGGAGAATATCTATATACAGACACAAAACTGGTCACAAAAATCATGTAGATGATTGGGCATTCAGCAGTAAATAGGTAAATCAGGGATTGACCATACAGCCATAAACAGATCCAGAAGTGCATGACAATTTTTTATCTTTCCAATATGCTCAATGGAAACTGGAAATTAGTACAAAATCAATCAAGGGCTAACATTCTGCAGTACACAGGTAAATACAACAACTATAATATTTCACCAGTAGAAGGGTTAATAGGCAGGAACAACTTCCAGTCAGATTGTTAAAATATTCTGTGGGTATCCTTAGCATCTACAATAAGCGATAGGATTATATTGGCATTCATAGGTTGATGGGTTAATTGGCCCCCATGGTCAACATGTATTAAATGACAATTAAATCCCTATCACATTAATATGTTTGCCTAGAGCATTTACAGTAGCAAATCCAGTTCATTACTCATAATAGCTATTGAGCCACCTTTAGTTAGCTTGAGTTGCATTCGTGAGTGGCCATGATTGGAACTCTTAAATATATCATCCTCGTATGTTTCGAACGTAGGCCTATTAAAGATAACATTTTAATCACAATTTCTATCATTTATGTTATAGGTCACGGTGTATTTTTCGCTAAAAAGTGAGGTAAACCTAAATTGTTTAGCTGAATTACTCTGGCCAGATTGATCGCCCTTGTTATCAAGATAGTTCTGATAGGTCTCCCATAACTTATCCAAGGGTGTGCTGTGCATATAAATCATGGAAGTTAGTTTGCTAATGTTATGATTTTCCTGTTTTGGGACGATAATAGTAGGTTAATTAATTACATTAAAATGTTTCTAAAGGTGGTCTGTTACGACCTGTCATACCTGTGGTTTAAGATGCCACAGGTTTCACAATAACCACAAATAGCAATGTTTTTAGAAGCATCACCAATAAGACTCAAGTGGTCCACCTTAGATAGGCATTCTAATGCAGTAGGCTAATTAAGTGCGTAGATGTATGGTCCTATACTGTAATAGCAATGGGTTTGAGAACCACCACTCAAGCGGTTCACTTACAGAGCTGGTCATAGAACGTAATTGAGTGCTAATCACTGAGAACCACCGTCATCATACAGCAGCATCTCTGTCTTAACGAAAATGTTTACTGTCTCTAAGAGCAGTGTTTTTGAGAATCGCCATCAATAAAATTCATGTGGTGCACTTCCATAATATTCAATATTTTCCTGTATTTTTTTTTTTACAAGTATCACATTCAACTGCACTATGCAAGCGTATTAATAATTAAATAATTAATAGAAATAGCAACGCAAAACTCGAGTATTTTAGTATTTCATAATCTATGAACATAGCGTGCTTGGAACCTGAAACTTGTATAAATTAGCGGAAACTAAGGAAAGGATCACTATGTTCCAGCATTAATAATATTTCATCGGCCACTAGCAACAGCTTTCTGTTGCATGGGTGGAATCGTATCAATAATTCTGGAACTAGTAACAATTGTAACACATATCTCAGATGTCTTAGTATGTGTAAACCTCTGAATACGACCCTTGCAACAGAAACCTCTTGCTACTGGTCGTTGCAAAGTTATTAAGGCTGAAACATAGTGATTTATCCCAATATTCCCAGAATTTATGCAAGTTTCACGTTCAAATGTCGCTATGCGTTATGTAACTGTATTAATTTTTCATCAACTAGCAGCAATAGCAGCACGCAACAGATATCGTTTAGTATTTCATAGCTTTATAACATGACCGTTGCAACAAAAACAGACGTATTAGGGCTGGAACCTAATGATATATTCTATATCATCACATAGTTGATCTATCTCCCCCGTCCCTTCAACTAGCTGTCCCCTTCACCTCCCCCCCCCCCCCCTCTCCCCTCCACCTCCATTCCCACTCGTTTCAACGGTATATATGCATGGTGGTTATCAATAAAACTCAAGTGGTCTACCTTAGATAGGTAGTCCTATGCATTAGGCTAAATAATCGCTTAGATGGGTGGTCCTATACAGGAATAGTAATGCGTTTTTAGAGTCACAACTCAAGTGGTCCCCTTAGATAGGTGGTCATATGCAGGTCATACAAAGGTCAAGTGGCCGCAAATACTTAAAAACCACCATCAACATACATCAGCATCTATTTTTAGTGAACACCGTTACTGCCTTCAATAACAATGTTTTCATTGACTAAACTTGCCCAATAAAGGTGTAAATGTCAGCATATAATATAGTACTTTTTCCACTACATTTGTAATAGCTATCCACATACAAAGCACGCGCGCACAGCAAGTGTGTGTTCAGGGGGTGGGGTGGGGGTCGGAGGAGGGGGTTGTGACATCTGTGTGGACACAATGCAAATAATTTGTCCGCCATACAATGCATAATAAATAGCATTGTATTCACTCAAAGGCCAATTGCCTATTGTGTAATAAATCTATCTATCTAGCTAACTCTTTAACACTTAAGCTGGCCAAAACGGCTTCTGCGGTAGTCTTGGAAAATGTCCGTTTGCATACCAAGAGAAGACTATTTTTTAAACATTATCCTCTCTCTCTCTCTCTCTCCACCCTCTCTCCCCTCCGTCTCCCTCTCCTCCGCTTCTCCCTTCCCTCAATCCCTCCCTCGCTCCCGCCATCCTCTCCCGCCCGCCCTCAATGCCACCCCCTCTCTGTATTATAGTATAATGTGATCCTATTGTATGATGGACACCAGATGGAATGGTACCGAGTGCAAAATGCATGCAGCAACATCAGCTAATACGTTAATATATGTGTATGATCTCGCAACGTTAAAATGAACAGCCTTGCGTATTTAAAATGTCATGATATTTGCCCCACCCTTTAAACAGCACAGATTGGACCTGTAAAATAATGCCGGTGTTTTGGGGTAAGTTTTCGCAACATAATTCAGCAACGGAATGATCATAGGTACATAATTAATTACTATCATTGACTATATAAATTCCAATCTATGGCGCAATTGGGACAAAATCGTACCATCGGCTTTGAGTTCTCTCACTAATATAGATTGTCCAAGCGTGGCGGAATATCAGCCTCAGCGCTTATGCTACAACCCGGCCAAATTGGGCATGGCGCTGAATAGACATAGAACAAGGACAATTATTTAAAACTTAATTTAGGCCACACCTCTTGCACGGGACGTGACCTAGCTCTCAAACAAGGAAAAGTTGGAGACATCGCCCAATCTATAAAACTAACATCGCAATTACTTTGTGATTTGTTACCCGGTTTAGGCTAATCCTGGTTTAAACATCCCTGTTGAATTCCGGCCAATGTGACTGAATTGATAGCAACAATTTAGCAACTCATTCCAGCAACATAATTGTCAAAACAAACTCCATAATGGCTATTTTATTTTGACGCAGAATAGAGTGGTTTCATTACATGTAACAAAATAGCATTACATACGGGGGTGGGTGGGTGGTGAGCGAATGGGCGGCGAAGCAACAACTAGTTATATACGCTGATAGAAATGTAAACAAACTCGGACAATCATCACATTAAATATTTCAGTTCCCTACAGATAAATACTCATGACTGAAAGTTGCTGCTACCCTAAATAGCAACAGGTTTCAACAAACATAATATGATAATTGCCAAGCAGGCTACAAGATTTCTCACAAAAATCCAGTCTTGTTTCAATACATACAAGCAGTGATGGATCACTGCATAATTTCACTAGTTTCTTCAGCCCTGCTAGAAGGAAACTAGTTAATTTTGCATTTGGAGTTTTATTGATATCACTCCGATTATCTATTTAACCCTGCTCAATGCATCCTAACGTTCTGGAAATGCCCTGGCTCATTATTTAAAAACAATTTGAGTGAACGTAATTATTTCCTTAGGTAGCAACAACGTTCAGTCAACGTGCTTTCAAAACATTAAGTTGGTTCTCCGCACAACTATCTTCAGAAATAAATGCGCTTTTAAATCGATCATTGGATAAGTAATTATGTTGAGATCAATGCGAAATTGAAATGTTAGCCTTTTTATGCAGGGTAATTATCACCTCCCCCACCCCCACTGTGGTTTGTGAGCCGCAACCCCTATCATTGGTCTCGTTCATTCTTTTCCTGACACTAAAGCATTTCATTCTTGTTTGTCCAAATGAATAAACAGTGTAACAGTCTATTTCATTCTATTTTCAGAACAGTTATCAAAGAAACCTAAAACAATTTGGCTGACTTTAAAAAAACCAATTTGGCTGCATGTTGTTGATACCCTAGTCAACAATAATTTTCAGTATATTTCTGTTCGGAATCGACATTATAATCCTGTCAATAACGATCTAATTAGGAGCTTAAGAATTTGTCAGTAATGGTGGGTTAATACAGGGCAGTTGAAAAAGAGAAATGATTTTGGAGACCAAGGACTTTGGAGGCCATGAACTTTAAAATAATGATGTTACTGTACATAGATTGATCTTAATGCACTGCATATGCAGCAATAGACATCAGTGATATTTAACTCAGATAAGCCCTCTGACACAGTTCATCAAAGACTGCCTGGTGTGCGCTTTCTTTCAAAGTGCTATCACAGGAAGAGAGGGACATAAAATTATTCACGTCCTGTGTTCTACAAATAACTTAAGGTACTCTATAATGTAATCTCGTTCCAAATGAATCTTTAAAATACTGAATATGTCCCGTAGCCTGATGGGACCAGTTAGCGAGCGTTGTTGCTTATTTATTACAGGCATAAAAACATAGAGGTATCAATTTCTAGCAATGCCCCTCCGATTTCTAACTATGCTAGACAGGATTATAATGTCCATCAAGTGTACAAATTGTAAGCCCTATGTCCTTAACATTTAACCCTTTAATGACTAAATCTTGTCAAAAAACTAAACACTTTCTTGTTGAATGTCTTATTGCAGGCCAAGAAAATTGTATTTTGAAATTTTGCAACTGGAATGACTGGCTCGCTTACCGAGCCAGTCATTCCAGTGGTAAATTTTCAGAAATAGTTTTCACTTGGCCTACTAATCGACATTCCTCAAGACCCCTGCAGAGGCCGGTTTGGCCGGCTTCATCATAAGAGGGTTAAGGCCCTATGTTTTTAACATTATGTTGAATATTTTGAAACTATTTCACTGGGCGTTGTTGCAGCCACAACACACAGTCAAATTAGTTTCAAAATATTCAACATGTTACATGATATTCAGGGATCAATGTGTACAAATTGTATACAAATGTTCTCTGGTGAAATTCACTTTTTAGTAACTGCTCTAGATAATAATACTTGTCATTCGGATCAATCACTTAGGTGGCTTTGGAGAAGATTTATATACAGACACAAAACTGGTCACAAAATTCAGCTAGATGATTGGCCATTCAGGTTAATCAGGGATTGGCCATTCAGCAGTAAAAAATATACGAAGTGTGTGACAATTTACCTTTCCAATATTTCTTAATGGATACTGGAAAATTAGTACAAAATCAATGAAATAAAAGTTAACATTGCAGTATAAGGGTTAATACAAAATCTAATATTTCACCAGTAGAAGGTTTAATAGGCAGGAACAATTTCCTGTCAAATTGTTTTGAAAAATATTCATCAGCTATCCTTAGCATCTACATTAAGTGCAAGTTTTATATTGACATTAATACATTCATGGGTTAATCGGGCAGATGGTCAACTGGTATTAAATGGCAATTAAATCCCCATTATATTAATCTGTTTGCCTAGAGCATTTACAGTAGCAAATGACATTTATTACCCCAGAGATATAAAATGAAAATCAAATGTCACATTAATCATTTTTATTAGAGCCTATAGCAAACTGTCTTCTACTACATAATAAAGAGGAAAATTAAAATCTAAATAGTTCCGCCCTTTACAGATGGGTCTCGTTCATTTAAAAACACACCATGCAGATGGTCAACTAACATAGGTATAGCAATTTTCTCCATCAAAATCCATCAAATAAAAAAGTTCAAAATGCTCGAATTTGATTGGTCCATGGTAGCGATACTGTTTTACCAATCAAGTTTTTGCGAACAAATTTTACTTGCCGCCATAGACTAATTATATTCCCCAAATCTTAGCCAGATCGCTTCAGAAGTTCCAGAGGAGAAGATTATTTTGTCATTTATGACGTCATCAATATGGCCGCCAATGCCCCGAGCCAATCAGGCTCTGTTTAGCTATTTTGATTCAGGGGGTGATCTCAACCATATATTCTGAGTTTTGATTCAATTTGCTTGCCGGTTTCGGAGTTTTGGTTCAATTTACTTGCTGGAAATGGCTGGCGGCGGAATAATAATAATAATAATAATAATAATAATAATAATAATAAACGGAACAATCACTCTAGTCTTCCAGAGCTTCGCTCTTGGAAGCCTAATAATAATAAACGGAACAATCACTCTAGTCTTCCAGAGCTTCGCTCTTGGAAGCCTAATAATAACTAGATCTGTTCCATGAACAGATATACGGCTTCCAAGAATAGCTGCACTCGAACTAGACATTCTTTTCTTGTACTTCATGTACAATCCAGTTATCTGGTGAAATTCCGTTTTACTTTAGATAATATTTCTTGTCTTTCTGAGCAATCGCCTAGGTGGTTTTGGAGAAGATCTATATACACAAAACTGGGCACAAAATCAGCTAGATGATTGGTCATTCAGCAGTAAACAGGTTAATCATGGATTTCTTTGGACACTAAATCTGATAACATGGAACCAGTTTGACTGTTCTATACCTGGTGCTACGGGAGAAGTAACTAGCAGGACAAGAGGTATTAGAAGATAGCAATATCCCGCATTTTTAAGTTACCCAAGGAACCGGCTGCGGCAGGACCCGGTCTGTGCAGGACTACCTATTCTGTGAAGAAACAATATCCAAGCCATGTACATATATAGAATTAGATTGCCCATTTGACTCCTGCTCACTGCCTGCAGATTGACTCAAGAACAAAATAATGTGTTGTACTGTAGTCTACTAACCACAAGCTTCAAAATGATATGTGACATGACCACATTTGATAAAATTTATTTTCTGCCCACCATTTCAGCTGATATCAAAATTCCAATGTGTCATGCACATCCCTGGCCATATGTTGAATCATACATTTCTATGTGAAATGGTCTAGGAGGAGTTGTGTTACAATTGATTGGTGCCCAATTTTTACCCTGCCCCATACCCTCAGTTTGACCCAAGATCAAAATAATTCCTTGTACTGTAGTCTACTCATCATTGACTTCAAAATGATATGTGACATGACCACCTTTGGAAAGATTTTATTTTTTACTCCACATTTCCCATCACTGGGGTCATACCAAAATTCCACAAGACCTATCAGAAGATAGCAAATAGCTGACCTGTACTGTATATTAATTGTACATCACAGGATATGATGGACCACCGGATAGTCACATTTTGAAATTTGACAATCAACATGTGAATTCAAAACACTGTTGGTACTACCCATTGGGAAAGCATAGCTTGGAGACTGAACCATAAAGCTTATCTGCCCAGGAGTAACGTGAAGTCATTTAATGACAACTGGCAAATGGTCCAAACATAAGCAAAGTTCATAGTCTGAAAAAAGAAGAAACATTAAAAAAACCAATCAGTATAATACATATTTAGATGTCAAATGCTCTAGGGGTTGAATAACAATTGATTTGTGCCCACCTTTGACCCCGCCCTATACCCTCAGTTTGACGCAAGATCAAAATAATTCCTTGTATTGTTGTCTACTCATCGTTGGCTTGAACATGATATGTGACATGACCACCTTTGGATAAATTAGATGTTTTACCCACAGTCCCCACACCCTGGGGTTCATGATAAAATTTTAAAAGTGTCATGCAAATCACTGGCCAGATGTGCAATCATCTCCAAAGTTTCAAGTTTCTATCTGAAGTGGTCTAGGAGAGTTGCATTACAATTGATTGGTGCCCACTTTTGAAATTTTGACGCCGCCTCCCACCCTCAGTTTGACCCAAGATCGAAATAATTCCTTGTACTGTAGACTACTTACCATTGGCTTGAAAATGATATGCAACATGACCTTTGGAAAAATTTAAATTTTGACACACATTTCCCACCCCCAGGGCCCTGCCCCTGGGGTCATGCCAAAATTCCAAAAGTGCCATGCAAATCCCTGTCCATATGTGCAATGATACCAAATGTTTCAAGCTTCTATGTGAAATGATCTAGGACGAGTTGTGTAACAATCGATTGGTGCCCACTTTTGATCCCCACTACCCTCAGTTAGACCCAAGATCGAAAGAGTTCCTTGTACTGTAGTCTACTCAGCATTGCCTTCAAAATGATATGTGACATGACCATGTTTGGATAAATTAAATTTTTGACTCACAGTCCCCACCCCCTGCGGTCATGACAAAATTTCAAAAGTGCCATGCACATTCCTCGCAATATGTGTAATCATACCGAAGGTTTAAAGGTCTCTGTGAAATGGTCTAGGACGAGTTGCGTTACAATCGATTGGTGCCCACTTGTGTCCCCGCCACCTACCCTAAGTTGGACCCAAGATAAAAATAATTCCTTGTATTGTAGTCTATTCATCATTGGCTTGACAATGATATGTGACATGACCACCTTTGCATAAATTAAATTTTTTACCCACAGTCCCCACCCCTTGGCGTCATGACAAACTTTCAAAAGTTCCATGCACATCCATGGCCATATGTGTAATCATACCAGAAGTTTCAAGTTTCTGCGTGAAATGGGCTAGGAGGAGTTGCGATGGTAGCTCTTTTAAATAGACTGTTAAGATTGCCTTTCTGTTCCAATTTTTAAATTTGTTCAAGAAAATTTAAATTTTCTCATGGAAAATATCCATTTCTAGACCAAGAGAAGACTATTTTGAAAGTTTACCACTGGAGTGACTGGCTCAGTTATCGAGCTAATCATTCCAGTTGTAAACTTTCATAAATAGTCTTCTCTTAGTTTGCAAATGGACATTTCGCAAGACCATTTCAGATGCACTGAAGAAGGGGTAAAGGGTGAAATCTAAAGTTGTCACCAACTGATGTAGCTAATTGAGACAGGAACTACTTTTACTGTCACGCTTCTAGTATTGAAACACGCCACGCCACGCATTTGTCAATTCAAGAAAACTGAATAGATAAGATTCTGAAACTGGTTGGAGAGCTTGGGTAGGGATATATGACGGCTGTGGCCACAGTTTCCAGTCACATCTCTTTCAATACATTCATCAACTTACACAATACTTCTAGTATTATCAGGAAAACAAGATTTTAGCACTTTAGGGTTCAAAGTGTTAAAAGCTAAATCACTAATCCGCTGTATTAAGAGAAGAGTATAATAGCGCATTTAAGTGTGCAAGATCACTCAAGCCTGTTTTTAATGGGCACTGTATGGTCCATCAAAAAGTGGTTGTTAAAGACAGATAGTCAGTTAATACAACTTATTCGCTATACTATGCAGAGTTTTTGAACCAAAAGATGGTGGTTGCTTACGGCTTCTCGTCATACCACCACC
The DNA here is from genome assembly GCA_034401795.1 of Chaetoderma sp. LZ-2023a. Lineage (NCBI taxonomy): Eukaryota > Metazoa > Mollusca > Caudofoveata > Chaetodermatida > Chaetodermatidae > Chaetoderma > Chaetoderma sp. LZ-2023a. The sequence continues at coordinate 12,110 of JAVVLW010000038.1, forward strand.
CCTTTTAAAGAATAACCATCTTTTTGCGCCAGAGCACGTGTTCGTCTTTGGGTAATAAATATCTTCCTGGTTATAGGCCTGAATATCCATCTGATGGAGCTTTATCATGAAAGCTATATAAAATCATTATTACTAGATTGACCTCTTTTCCGCTGATGCCTAAATATTTAAGATATTATTGTGTGCTCTGACATCTATGTTGTTGAATTTTTTGTAATGTGTTTGACTGAAAGTTGTTCCTCCCGCAGCAATGACCTTCAGTCAAATTATTTTTAAAGAAACAACTCAGTCTACCAAACCATGTTGCTAAATAAACTTGGACATTCGGCTACAAGGAACAGGAGTGTGAAATCTAAAGTTGTCACCATAAATCTGCTCGACGGCGGAAACTGTAACAGATCTGACCTGTCTATTAAGGAACACCTCTGAAATTAGACCTTTGCTATATCTGATGTAGTAATTTCGGAAGTTCATATCTCGGACGTTTATGGACAGATTATCTTCTAGTTTTCAAACACTCGTTCATCTATGCCCACGCTGATATGACAAAGGTCATAGCATTCCGGGATCCATGGCTGGTTTAAGATGCAACATGTTTCACAATAACCACAAATAGCAATGTTTTTTAGAAGCATCACCAATAAGACTCAAGTGGTCCACCTTAGGCTGCGTTTCCACAGAACCTCACGCCTCACGGCTCACGCCTCACGTCTCACCTCTCACATCTCACTCCTCACGGCTCACGTTTCACGTCCGTTTCCATTAACAGGTTCACGTTTCATTTCGGACTACGTTTTTGTAGCAAGAAGATGGATTCTTCTGACGAAGAAACGTTCGCACTAATGCTACTGTTAAAATGCCAGCAACGGAAACGAAAACGAAAATTAAATAAGCGTTCCATGTGGTGTCGTGAGCATTATTTATTACGCCTATATAGTAAAATCTACACGAAGGTCCACCTCTATATAAAGGCCACTTTTGCTAATTCCCGAGTCCATTGCAACACTACATTCGAACCTCGATACAAAGACCACCTGACCATAAAGGTGTATTTTTATATGCCGACATAAGTAAAATATGAAATTACCTGTATCAGGACAAAGATTTTAAATGATCTCTATACAGGCTTTACTACGGTTTCACCTCATGTTTAATGAACATGTCCATTCATTGACTCGGGCGTGAGGCATGAATCGAAAGTTAACGTGACATGAGTCGGCCTATGGAAACCGCCGTATTGGTGTTCGTATGTTTATTTCTCCGTTCACGTGTGGGACGTGAGACGTGAAGCGTGAGGCGTGAGGTTCTGTGGAAACGCAGCCTTAGATAGGTAGTCTAATGCATTAGGCTAATTAACTGCGTAGATGTAGGGTCCTATACTGTAATAGCAATGGGTTTGAGAACCACCACTCAAGCGGTTCACTTACAGAGGCGGTCATAGAACGTATTTGAGCTAAGAACCACCGTCATCATACATCAGCATCGCCGTCTTAGCGAAAAGTGTTACTGTCTCTAAGAGCCCTGTATTTGAGAATCGCCATCAACAAAATTCAAGTGGTCCACTTCCATAATATTCAATATTGTCCTGTATTTTTTTTACAATTATCACATTCAACACGCTATGCAAGCGTATTAATAATTAATTAATTAATAGAAGTAGCAAAGCAAAACTCGAGTTTCTTAGTATTTCATAATCTATGAACACCAGCCATGCAACGGAAAGCTGTTGCTAGTGGCCGTTGAAACGTTATTAATGCTGGAACATAGCGATCTTTTCCTTAATTTCCGCTAATTTTTACAAGTTGCATGTGCCAAGCACGCTATCAGTGTTGACCACAACATCTGATTTTTGGGGGTCCCAAGGACCCCACACTCAGATTTGGGGGTCCCACTGTAAAATCTGGGGGTCCCATGAGGTCCTCATCTGAAATATGGGGGTCCCATGTTTTTTTCTTAAAATAATAAATCATAGTTTTAAACAACACAGTAAGTTCGTTTTTATTGAACACACAATGTATTAGGTATATTTCTTAAAGTAAAAACATGCACAAATAAATATACACACACGATAATATAATCGATAATTAAGCACACGCAAAGTTACCAGTTTCTGTTACACTTTTTCACTGCGTCCCTTGTGCGTCCTCGGGGATGCAGAGGGTTAATTTGTATGCGTCCCTCTGCCATTTTTATGCGTATATACGCGCAAAAGGACGCATAAGGGCAACTCTGCACGCTATGTAATCGTATTAATAATTAATGAACTAGTAACAATTGTAAGACATATCTCAGCTGTCTTAGTATGTGTACACCTCTGAATACGACCCTTGCATCACAAACCTCTTGTTACTAGTCCTTGCAAAGTTAGTAAGGCTGAAACAGAGTGATTTATCCAAATATTACCAGAATTTATGTAAGTTTCGCGTTCAAATGCTGCTTTCAAATGCTGCTATGCGTTATGTAATTGTAGTAATTTTTCATCAACTAGCAGGAATAGCAACACGCAACTGATATCGTTTAGTATTTCATAGCGTTAGAACATGACTGTTGCAACAAAAACATGTTGTGGTTAGCAATTGTAGACATATTAGGGCTGGAACAATATGATATATTCTATATCATCACATAGTTGATGCAACGCTATCTCCCTCGTCCCTTCAACTACCCCCCCCCCACCGCCCCACACCCTTCCCCCCTCTCTCTCTCTCTCTCCTCCCTCTCCCTCTGACTCGTTTCAACCGTATATATGCGTGGCGGTTATCAATAAAACTCAAGTGGTCTACCTTAGATAGGTATTCCTATGCATTAGGCTAAATAATCGCTTAGATGGGTGGTCCTATGCAGGAATAGCAATGTGTTCTTAGAATCACAACTCAAGTGGTCCACTTAGA